>JASVER010000076.1:159816-322559 GCA_030449065.1 Oceanodroma leucorhoa
AATGGAAAAATCACCCCAGAGAAGAAAGAGAGGAGGCAGGCAATGTCCTACCATTCACTGCAGGCTTTCGGAGTGCTGCAGCAAACAACCTGGTCCAGTAAGGTTGAAACTGGAAAGGACATACCCTGGTGGTGTGTAACCAGGCAGGGCTTAAGGATGCGCTGTCGGAGTCTATCCCCTCTTCCACTGAAAGGAGCTTTTCCATATAGGGGAAGAGACATAGAAATGTACTGTTTGTGTGTTGGCTGAGATGGCATTTTTGAATCACAGTTCCATAAAACAGTGTGTTTCCCATGTCTAAAATCCACTCCTCCCCGCATCCCCCCCAGTCATAAACTCTAGCTAATGCAATTTGCAAGGTCGCATTCTGGTTAATAAACACAGCTGTTTTGTCCAGCCTGCTGTATCATTTACACATGGGCTGTGTTCAAATGCAGACCCAAACTTCCTGCCTTAGTTTACCTTTCTTTTCATTTTAGTCTGAAAAAACAAGAAATTTTGCCTGCCCTGGATCCTTACAAGAACAGAGACCGTGATGGCGAAGCTCCATCTTAATGCTTCTGTTACTTCTGTTCTTGCAGCAGGATCTGTTTTAAAAGGTGACTCAAAACAAAAGTGATATAATTAAGACTGCTTATTGAATTCAGAGCTAGAAAAATAATACAATAAAATTATTTTACCTCCTATTTTCTCTCCAGAAGTAAAATCAGGTTGGAGAAAATTTTCCCCAAAGGAGATTCATTATATGCTTGAGAAGTTGTTGCTAAAACTGAAGAGGTTGCTGTCATGAAAACCTGCAACCAAGTTCAGTAGCATAGACATGCTTGACTCCCAGTTCTCTGCAGAAAAGCCCTTTTTACACTAAAGTGCCAACATACAGTTTTCAGGCCTGATAGACAAGGATTTTTGTACCATATTTAGCATGAGGTTTTATGAGGATGTTATGGATACACCATGAACACACAGTGAGTGCTACTCCTTGTGTGCCTGTCTGTGTAACAAAACTGACTGTAAGCACCCTTTACTCCCAACTTTTCCCTCATTCCTTCTCTTTGCATACGGGTAAAATATAATGCAACAAACACATGCAGCGAGAGATATTTCTGCTCTGAAAAAATCTATCAGCTGCACAGCAAGACAGGAAGAATAGCCCAGTCATTACAGTGTATTTCTAGTCTGTTGATACTATTTTGCAAATGGGAGGCTCTGGACGTTACACACAAGAGCAGGAAGAGCTACCATAGAACTTCCTCTCTTGCAATTTCCTTCTAACTCACCCTGTCACCATGACACGACTCATCACGTCTGGACGAGTGCTCTGTTAAGGAGAGTTGGTCACTGAAGATGTTTAAAAACTACATCTCAGCACGGGAGCAAGGCACTGCAAAGAGCTAGAGATGGAGAGTGAGGACGGATGAGCCACTTCTGCCCAGTGACTTCTGCATACAGGGCAACAACAGAGAGGTCCTCAGTGTAGTCTGGTCTTTCCCTGACTGAACTGAGCGGTCGCGTGAATCCCGCCAAGCTCCTGGCCACACCATCCTTTCAGCTCAGCTTTTCCCCTTCTAGCATTTATTTCAGTGAATTTTTGTAAAATAATTTCATTTTTCATTTATTTCATAACAGTCTATGGAAATGCAGCCTATTGCTTTCAGTGCAGTTGATACGTTGTATTTGATATCTTTCATACAGATATCTTTCATACCTTAACTCAAAATAGCAACTATTTCTAGAGCATCTTATTTTAAGGAGGTAGAAAATCCTGATGTTTGCTGTATTTACAGGGTCAGATCAAGTTGCTAGTTAAATGAAACAGTCTTAGGTTCCAGCCAGGAACCAAGACTCCTGATCTTCGCATTCAGGAAGAAAACACCCATCTCTGACAGTGCCACTTTAACTCCTTGACATGCTTTCAATATACTACACTTTTACTATGACACAGTAATCAGAACAGAGCCAGCTTCCTCCGTGGTTTCGCTGGAAATGCTGAAACGCGAACCATTCCCATTGCCTCAGCATTGGTCTCGCTGCGGTGCGCCCTACTGACAAGCTGGAGATGGAGGATGAGGAAGGCTACACCGCTTTAAATTTACGACCCTCAGCTTCAATTATTACTCCTGGATATTTGAGCAGCAACAAATGTTCTGCATTTAAGGCTCCAGCCAGTTGTGTTACAGTAGACAGTAAGTACAAATGGAAATCAGCTTTTCTATCTAAATCGGGGCATAACTTAAATTTGCATGTTCATGTTGATTGCTTTAGAATCTTTCTAAACTTTATAGTGTATTCTTAGATAAATGTTCATAGGAACAGAAGAAAGAATAATACTAATGGAGTCTTGTGTGCTATTGTTTATGATCACAGATGATATTTTTTCTGAAGCCTATCTTTACTCCAATTATTTTTTCCATTTACTTCAACACAGAAGACAAATTCCACCTTTCTATGGATTTTTTTGTCATTTTAGTAGAACTCGTTTGTTACAGCAGGGCACTACAAGAGAGGAAGGCACTACAGTTTTATCAGATAATGCAGGCCTTGGAAATGGAAGCAATTTCCTCTGGAGAGTAGAAAGGTGCCCTGTTTATCAGTCTTAATAGTGAACGTATGCTCTGATAGTATATATTTTTATTTGTTTATATGCAAAGTTTTTCTATAAACAAGCTGAGTGTTAACTAAGTTAGTGGATTGCACCCGTGGAATGCCTGGGACCATAAAATGATGACTTGAGTACTGTTGCTTCTGCTCATAAATTTACCACATGGCTTATGTGTGAAATAAATATCATTGTTGCTGTTTGCAGGTTGGGTAGAGTAGACAAAGACTAAATTAACATCACTCTCGTGCTGTCTGGAAAAGATCTAGGGCTATCCATTGAGAATGACCGCTTGACAAGGAGGATGGAGGAGAAGCTGTTGAGAAGCAGCAGCCAGAAAAACAAGGATAAAATATTAGGGAGTGTGATCTAGGGGCAGAGCTTCCTGGAAAGAAACAGGTTGGCAAGCTCAGAAAAGTCTTAAAATGGCCTTTTGATATGCACAGAGAACATGTAAAGTAGATAGACTTATGACCAAATCAGGTTGGGAGGCACCTCTATAGTTCATCTTTTGCAATCTTTTGCTAAAAAGGGCTAGCTCTAAAGTCTGATCAAGTTGCTCAGGGCCTTGTCCAGTTGAGTTTTCGAAACCTCCAGGAATGGAGATCCCACAACCTCTCTGAGCACTTGCTCCAGTGCTGAAGGGGAAGAATTATTTTTCCTCACATCTAATCGGAAGTTTCCCTGATGCAACTTGTGACTGTTGTATTGCATCCTTTCACTATGCCTCTCTGAGAAGAGGCTGGCTCCATCTATAAAGCCCTTTTAGGTAGTGGAGGACTGAAATTATGTCCTCCCTTAGCCTCCTCTTCTCCAGGCTAAACAAGCCTAGGTCCTTCAGCCTCTTTATAGGTCCCTGACCAACTCAGTGTTCCTCTGCTGGACTCTCTGCAGTTAGCTGACATCTCTCTTGAATTGGGAAGCTCAGCACTGGACACAATACCTTGAATGTGGCTTCATGACTGTCAAGTAGAGTGCAGTCTTGCCAATGCAGCCCAGTGCTGGTCAGCTTTCGCTGCCACAAGGGCACACTTGAGGACTCACGTTCAACTTGTCCACCTGAAGCATAGCTGCTTTCCAGCCAGTCAGTCCCCTGCCTGCACTAGTGCAGGGAGTTGTACTGTTACAGGTGCTGGACTTCACATTTTCCTTTGTTGAGCTGTTGTACTTACAGCTCATTCCTAGGATTTTCAGGTCCCTTTAAAAAGAAGCCCTACCCTCCGGCATATCAGTCACCACCCCAATGTGGTGTCATCTGCAGTCTCTTCAAATTACCTTAACTGGCGAGGGTTAGGGTCGTCTCCCTTAATTTTGGCTGTGTAAGTTTTAGTTGCCAACTCTATCTGGACTTCTGGGCACCTCTGGAGAGTGATTCTTCTCACCTAACAAAAGATTAGTTCCCTGGAGGTGCTTGCTCTGATGCACTGGACTCAAGTAAAATACTTGATGTTTGTAATACCTTTCAATTAACTTGAACACTCACTCTAAATAGACATGAGAGAGTATTACAGAAAATTGCAGAGCACTGCTTCCCAAAAGGGAAAAATGCATATATATAAAAGAAAATATTTTAATGAGGGGATAGTCAACTATAAAATTCTGGATAACTATATTCCTGATTAGACATTGAACCACAATGGAAATTTGGAGAAAGAGCCTGAAGAAAGATGCACAGTTTAATGTTCAAATATTGCAATCATTTGGAAATCCCAGTCACAGGTTCCAGAATTAATTATCCAAAACTAGATGGTAATTTTTCCCTTTCAAGGTGGAGAAATCTTAGAGATTGTTTTATTGTTTCCAGGACTATGGGAACTGCAACATCTAATCTGTTTACCTGTTTCATGAGAAGTTTTACTCTAAAACACTAGAGCTTGAGTTAATAAGCATTGTCAGTGGATAATTAGATATTTCGCAAAATGACTGCAGGAAATTCAGACCAGTGATAACAAAAACTGCAGTAAGAAAAAAAGAGGCTCTGCAGACGGGATAAAGGTGAACTGGTGATGTCAGAGAGGAGATGATACCACTGCGCGGTGAGGAGAGCTGCTGGTTTTTGTCGCTGAATGGGTCTTTTGTTTGTCCCAGGAGCCTCTGCCTCACCTTCCGTATGGCGGCCAGTGGCCTTTGCTGTCCTCGCCCTGTGCCTGCTGCTGCTGACGGGGCTGGTAGCCCTGCTGGCCCTGTGTAAGTACTGTGGGGTCCCCAGCTGCTGCTGTGGGAGGGAATTCCAGCCGCACGACTGCTCCTTCTGCCCCTGCAGACTGTCCCTGGTGTCCCTGTTCCCCCAGTGGAAATAATAGGGCAAAGAAGGGCAACAGTGCAACTCTCCCGCAGAAGTCCCCCTGCAACTGCGTGTCAGCACAAGTCACTTGGGATCACTAATATCTGCACGTATAGTTACCTTAACCCTAAGGGTTACACTAATCCTAATGCAAGACCTAAACCTAACTAAAACTAACCCTAAACCTTAATCCTTAACCTTATGCTAACTGTAACCCTAAACTTAACCCTAACCTTAATGACCCTAACACTAAAGCTAATCTCTAACCCTATCCCTGTCCCTATTCCTATCGCTAAGCATAAGCCTAAACACTAAACCTAACTCCAACCCTAATCCTGAACCATAACCCTAATACCTAGTGCCTAAATCTAACCGTAATGATAACGACCCTAACCCTAATCCTAACCCTAACCCCAATCCTAACCCTAACCCCAACATTAACCCTTGCCTCAGCCCTAACCTATACCCCTAACCCTAGCCCTAACCCTAACTGCTGACTAACCCCAACTCTAAACCCTGACTCTAACCCTAGCCCATTTCTGAAATGCTCAGTTTTCACAACTAGAAGCTCATCTCGTTAGCCACATTGTCTGGACAATGGTGCCCCCCTGTGACGGCTACAGGAATATTTCACAGTGACAGTTCCCTCTTTTTCTTGGATTGCAAGCTCCTTGCAGGGAGGGCAATCCTGGCATCAAAGCATTGTGACTGGTGCTTTTGCCCAACGATTACAGCAGATGTTCCACAGAAATATTTTAATTAACGATCAAAGATGATGCCACATTACATTTGGAAGCAGAGACAGAGAGACCCCGGCTTCTTTTTAGCAGAAGGGAAGCAGCTGCAAGTGCCCAGGGCGAACACTCAGGGTGGTCCATGGCATCACAGAAATGTCAGCTCAGAGGCAATTCTTCAGGTGTCTAGTCTGACACCCACCCTGTCCTCTCCACCATTCAAAGCTGGACTATCACTAAGCCCAGAGAAACTCATCTGTAGCTTTGTCCAGATGACTTTTGAAAATCTTCAAGGGCGGAGAGGCTCCCACCTTCCCAGGTGATCTTTTCTAGTGCTGCACGACCCCTCTGGTGAAGAAAACGTGGATGGTGTACACACAATGGTGGACATACAAACGAAGTAGACAAAAAATAAAAGAATGCCAAAAGCTACAAATTAAAGCTATAATTAAACCTACAAATTTTTAAAAACAGTCTTTGATAAGCACTTTCATGCCCTTCAGTTTTTCAGGTTTCCAAGGATCCTGAGGAAGGAAAGAAGCTGCAGGAAATGAGGGAAGCATTGTGTTTTGAAGGGAAGGAGAAAAATGGTAAATGTGGTTGTTATGTAAATAAACACAAATCACCCCCTTTTCAGAGCCCCTTGACTGAGAGACTATAAAATCACAGGAAAAAGACCTGATCAGTTAGTGTCTGTTTTTAACCATGGTCGTATTTGAGACATGGATATGTGCACACTAACATGCAAAACAACTGTCTCTCGCTGCTCAAGAGCTCAGCTCATTCATGGCTACCCTTAATCTTTTCTCAGTCAAGCCAGTAGTTAAAGCCCCTGTATTCCTCGCAGGTCTGCATAATACTCTCTCTGATTTCTAGAAACGAAATGTGCTCTCTGTCCAGCCAGCTGGCAAAACAGTGGAGCTGACCACTGCTTCTACATTTCAAAGCAGAAGAAAACATGGAAGCAAAGCCAGGAGTTCTGTTCCTCAAGAAACTCCACTCTTCTTGTGCTAAAAGACAAAGCAAAGATGGTACAGTCTTAACCTCATGCATTCCTTTATGTCATGCATTTTAACTTCCAGCAATCTTGCAGGCAGAAGTTTGGTCGTTTACAGTGCATGTATTTAATTTTCTCTGTGTCAAGTAGCCTGCCTGCAAGTCACAAGATTGTCACAATTTGCAACACTTTCTAAATTGTGTGCTGTGAGAAATAGTGAAATTATATATTATGAGAAATAGAATAAGCCATTGTATAAAACACCTTAATTAGCTAATACTTAGGTTTTCACAGAGAAAACAAATCACATATTATCAGCATGGAGGAGAGACCCAGCACACAGAATGTATATTTTCATTATCTCCTTCCACAAGTTTTATTACTGAGGGCTCCCAGCATCAAACTGACATCTACGTGAAATGTAGAAAGCTGCCGATTCACCATCGTACTGTCATTTGCACGCTGCAGTGCAAAGTGACTATGAAATGTTGTTTTCTGACCTTGTGTTATACCCTCACGGAGTGGTGTTAATGATGGCACAAAGGCTAGACAGCAGAGGATTATATTATGATGACTGAAAAATGTTTAGGGAATTAATAATTTTAAGTAGTCTTACTAATTTGGGGGTGTTTTGCTGACTAATGAAAAATCTGTAATTTGCTGTCAAGACCATACTTTCCCTTATTGTACACGTGTATCTGGGAACCTGTTTTTCAACGGCTGTTAAGCTTACACAAAGCCCAAATACCCTTATTTTCTTTTTGCTATATAAAACTTCTAAAAGGAAACAAGCTTCCCTGGAAATCTCTCTCTTTTTTCCAGATGGAGTTAGTTTCAGATGGGGGTTCTCAACTCTTTTATTTTAAGGCATAAAGGTTGGCCTTATGGATTTTTTTTTTTAAGTGAAAATCAGATGGGTAGAGACAAAATAGAAAGTGGAAAAATGGTTTATTATTGAGTTTAACAGCACCCTGAGGTCAGAATTGTGGTTCACACTGTTGGGAGACACATGAACACCACACCTTCAATGCTGAATTCAAGAGATGATTTTGGTATGCTATATAAATCCCTGGATAGTTTGATTCCAGGTGTGTGGGTGCTTGCTTGTTCTTCCATGTTTGGTATATGCAGCTGCAGCCAGACTGAGGCCAGATCAGTTTAAGCCAGCTGTGGATTTTAGATTTTGGATGAGTCCCTAAACGTGCTACTAAGCCGCAGTAGAGTATCTGGAGGATCTGAACAGGCTAAGATGCTGAGGAATCTCTTAGGTAGCACTTAGACACCCAGGGAATGATTCAGGTGCCTAAGCATAGGTTTCTAGGGCAATCTGAGATGCCTGGGGGTATTCTCTTTGACCTCCAAATAATGCCTCAGCAAGGTACAGTTTTCCCTTAGGTTCTGGGTCTTGTCTGTCAGCCGTATGTGAAGAACTCAGACAGGTTGGAGAATCTCAAAAGGTGCTAGAGGCCAGTATTTAGGCAACAGGCTCTGTCCTCTCGGCTGGGACTCATCTCACCTAACTTCAGGCATCTACAGTGTAAGCAGTCTGCAACTTCAGAGCTACTTCCTCAGGCTCCGTTGCAGTCAGTGGGAGATCTGGCCAACACAGTCACTATTGGGTAGCACTCCCACTGGGTGGGATGAATCACTTCTCAGGCTCCACTGGATCTATTGGCCAGATCTCTGCTGGCTCTATTTGGGACTTAAATGGCGCTCCCGTATCTATATCTAAACTGCAGATATCTAAAGAGAGTGTAGATACTTAAAGGCAGACCAGATAAAGCTGCTTTTTTTGTTTGTTTGTATGTTTCTTTAAAAAAGCAGTGTTTTTACAGACCCAGGATACATTTGTCTTGCGGCAATTCAATAAACAACAGTATTTGAATGATCCTATAACCAGAGCAGTCAGCATTGCCTCATGGAAAACAAGCACGGACAACGGTTACTCTCCTATTGAATAAGAGTTACCTCCTTTGGTTGCACAACCTTCACAGCTGGAAGATACAGGAACGTAGGTCTTATTTTTGAAATATTGCTGTGATAATTTTCTCATACCTACAGGTTTCTCTGCCACAGGATTCACAGTTTTACTGGGTTGGATTATCATACATACCTGAAAGGAGTGCCTGGTACTGGGAGGATGGAACAGCTTTTACAAAAGAAGCGACAAATTGGTAAGCCTTCATAACTTAGGACCAGTATGGTTCTATCTGATGGGCCCCAGTAAATTACATGAGACTTGTGCTTCCTCTTACTTTCCCATGTTTGTCACATGTGCAATGATGAAGGAGCATGGAGACCATAGTATCTGCTACGGAGCTCCGAATTCGTGTCCTGTATAAGGAACAATGGGTGGCGAAGTACAGCTCAATCACATGCACCAGACCCAAAAGGACCACCTAGCACAAATAAAATAGCTCCAAGGCGGAAATAACTTCACATTCCAGTGGCAAATCAGTATGACTGCAAATGGTCCGAATATAGATCACATGATGTCACCGGGACATCATTAAGCCATATCTTTTAATTTCCTAGGGTTATGTTATATGACAACATCTTCTGTGCCTCCTTATATGGACGGATTATTTATGCCAGCCACTCCTGTTTGACAAAGCAATTCTGGATCTGTGAGAAAGTGGCCGTTCATTTCACCTGAAGAAGCATTGCAAGAAGGGATGTGGGATCCGCCACTGTGAGATACCAACCTCTGGAAGTGGAAGTTTTAAATATATTGTTATTTTTGTTTGTTTATCATGCAGTTTTCTCAGAATGGTGATTCAAATGGACAGTTCATTAGAGATTAAATCTTCCTCTTAGTCTGCATTTTCCCCCCCAGGCTCACAAATGAGAGAGGGAAAAAAACCCTACAAAGCTAAAACCTGCAAGCAACTTCAAAAAATTAGCTACAGTCAAGCAATGATTCTTGTGTGACTCTCTAAGTTGACAGCCACACATTCTCACAGATCTCTATATTTCTTGAGCTTCAGTCAGCATTTTACACTAACACCTGCCAGTCATAAACCAGTCCAACTACATCCTTGATGATGTCGCTCACTGAATTGCTTACTGTACACACTAACTACCGTCCACCCGTAATCCTCTTCTAGAGCAGTTTGCCTAGGCATGCCTTCTTTCCTAAATCTGTTCTTCCAACTGTTCCCCTGTTTGAGGTACAGGGATACAGAAAGAACACAAGCTCTATTTCTCCATAAAATTCTTTTCATATATGCATTAGTGTTTATAGAAACAAAACGACATCTGTGAGAAGACTACGGGGAATCCCTGGAAGCAAACTCTGTGAAAAGTAGAGTCAAGTGTCATGGTTGGATTAAAACATCACCTGAATAACTTCAGCGCTATCATAACATCAATTGCTACGCAAATAGCAGTGAAGGATAATAATTATATGCTTCATTCAGAGCTACACACATTGCAGAGCTACACACGCAAACTGATGCAGAAACCATTGCCACAGATCTTACTTGAGCTCTTGTATTATATCCACATTGTTTGGGATCTCAGGAGCCCAAGGTACACACTATGCATCATGTGTTATTAAAGCACTTGCCATACTTCTTGAAAGAAAATGATGCCTCCACTTTTCTGGGTGGAGTTTCATTGCATGAGTTCTGTGAAGTTTTATATGTCAGCACATTTTGTATTACATATGCATATATTCCTTGTATATATATATATATATACCTTGTATCTATGTCTGTTTGCCTCAGCATATTCCTTCAAATAAATGAAAAAATAATAATATACCTTTAATATTCAATATTTCCTTGGAAAATATTCTCAAAGGCTGAAGCAGTTCCTTAATAAAAAAATGAACCCCTCTTCCTAATGTGCCGAAAGATGTTTGTGAACTGAATAAATTCACTATGCTCAGTAGAGCCAAGTCGTAATTCATGGGCACAACTACCAATTGAACTATCTAGAATTCCTTACTATTGCAGTAGGAAGTACAAGGTACAATGCAAGTAAGGTACAATATTTCATCTGTTTCAACCCATTCAACTTGAAAAAAATAAGTGTTAGCCTCTGGGTTTCCTGCTGACTGGTTGGTGTGACTTTTTAGGAAGCATTCACTATTACTGCAGGAAGGTCAGGTCAGTGGTGATAACTTGCAGGGTACAATTTTTTCATTTCTATGGCTGGATGATCTTCATAAACTATTTCCGTATCTTCATATAGTAAACTCCATTTGGTCTCAGCTCAAATCTTGGCCCCAGCAGCTTGGTAAGGGCTTTTCCCCTGTTAACAGTGGCATATTTCAGAGGGAAGAATTTATAGTATCCAGAATTTTAAATTCAAGCAAATCCATTATTTCATCCAGTCTGCCTTCTATCTCAGAGGCTGTCAAAGTTCTCCTGACTACACATGTATGAAGCCCGAGACACAAGCTGCTCAGGGAGGTCCACTATCTTTGGGGATAGGGGAGGTCTACTATCCTTCTATGGCACTGGGAAGTTCAGAGAAGCAGTTCATTTGAAGCACATTTTGTATGGAAAATAAAACTTGGTATTGTATACAAAGTGTGAGAGTAAAGCCCTTGGTAGAGCCTGAGACATCATAAATCTTGAAAGGTTTGGGAACTAAAGAGAAGTTGTTGGCTTCAATATCCCTTCAAACAGGACATGGACAGTGAAGAAGATAGGGGTGAAGTGAATAAAGGGGTGCACTGGGGTAATGAGCCCTGCAGTGCCATTCTGAAGCGGAAGGAGCATGACAGCTTCACATTTGCCCATCTACAGTGAGATAACCACGACAGTGAAATGGGAGGAGCCTAAATGTCAGCTCCTGGATAGGAAAAAGCACGGATGTCAGGAAGGTGGGTTCAGAAATGAAAGAGTTGAACCAAACACCCCGTCTGCACAGTGCCTCTTCACATCCTCCACTACACTCTCCGCTCCAGGCCCTGCAGCGAGTCCGTCCTCTCTCATTCCCAACGGCCTCCATCAACCTTGTTATGAGCACACCCACTGCCCTGGAGGGCGTTCAGACTTGCCAGTAGATGCTGGTCCTCACAGGCTGAAATGCACTGTCAGCAAGATGCTAAATGATATGGTGCCAGTTTGTGTTCACAGACACTGTCTGTAGAAAGCAGCAAAGAAAAATACCCCTTCCCTGTGAAGGTCAGTCAATTTACTAAAGATTTTGATGCTCATCTGTCCTTGGATCTTCCTTCTCTGTTTGTTCCTTCTATTTCACATCAGAACCTTAAAACATTTAACCATTAAAACATCTTTCATTGATACTTTTAAATCAGTAAAAGGTGACTAAAAGACTACAAGAAGGTGCCCAGGAGCACAGCTACAATGGCAGACATGGGACCATCAGCAAGTGCTCCTTTGGAGACCTTTATCTTGTCCCCATATTCATACTTACAGTCTACCGGGGCTGATTAGAGCACTACTAGAGGCAACTAACAGAAACTGTAGTACAGGAAATCCCAGTTAGACACAAGGAGAACATTGTTCACAGTGGGGGTGGCCAAATGCAGGAACAGGTATCCAAAGAGGCTGGGAGATCTCCATCCTTGGAGACTGTGTGAACTTGGTGGACAAGTCCTTGAGCAACTTCATCAGAGTTCAAAGCTGCCCCAGCTTTGAACAGGAGGTTGAACCACATGACTTCCAGGGGTTCCTTTCAAACAACGGCACTTAAGACGTAAGTAGACTTAGTCTTACTTAAGACGTGAGTCTTAAGACACCATAGTTCTGCCACGCATCTTTTCTTGGGGGTGCCCGGACTCCTTGACACAGGTCTCAGCTCTGGCTCATGCATCTCTAATGACAGGTTTCCAGTTACATAATCTCACTATCACCCTACAGATTCACATCGCTCTAAGCCTGCCTGGTCTTTCCCACAGTATCTTCCGTCCTTGACAGGATCTTTCAGCTGGTACCATTTTGGCCATGGAGCATGGTCCTTCACTCTGTCCCTGCCTTCACTTGGTCAGTTTTTGTATTTGTTTTGTGTTAAATTAAGTAAACCTCTACTCATCTGAAACATCTGAGGCAGCAGGTGAGGTGCCAACCTTTCAGAACCTTCTCTTTTGACATCATGGCTTTAATACATCCTATGTTCTCCTGGTAGAGGAACTTCCAAAGGAAAAAGGGAAGAGTGCACAGCACTGTGCAGAAGGGCCAGCAAGCTGTGAGCCAAGCTTTGCAAAAAGAAAAATGGGCTCCTACTGTAGTTTTGTGGTGCAGAGAATTTGAGTTACTAAAGAAAGTAGCATCCAGTCTGTTTCTCACTTTCTAAATTTTCCTCTCCAAGTTACAAGAAAGGGGAACAGATGATGTTATTTCAGGTGATCTACTACTGTTTCCTTGGGCATTCTCCCCTAAAAATCATAGTGAGTCTTCCCTTTATACTCATAGATCACAGAGTCATGGAACGGTTTAATTTGGAGGGATCTCTGAAGTCCATCTGGTCCAAACTCCTGCTCAGCAGGTCTAATTTCAAAGCTAGATCAGATAAGCCCAGTCCCTGCCCAGTCAAGTTCAGAAAACCTCCAAGGATGGAAATGACACACCCTCTCTGGGCACCTCTTCCAATATTTGACCACCCTACCTGTAACTTATGACCATTGCTTCTTATCCTTTCACTGTATACCTCTGAGAGTCCGGCTCCATCTTCTGCATAGCCCCTTTATGCAGTGAGAGACTGCAGTTGGATTCTCCTTAGTTTTCTCTTCTCCAGACTGAACAAATCCAGTTGTCAGATTCTGTCCCTGTAAATCAAGTACTCCAGTTCCTAAGCATCTTGGTGGCTCTCCCCTTGACCTTTAGTATTTATGTGTTTTATGGGATTTTTATTTTTTTTTACTGGGGAGCCCAAAGCTGGACATAGCACTCCAGCTGCATACTCACAAGCGATAGAGAGAAAAGAATCATCACCTCCTTCGCCCTATTAGCTACACTCTTGCTAGGTCGGTCCAGTGTGTGGTTAGCCTTTGCCACAAGGGCTCACTTCTATTATTTGTTAAATCCTTTTTCACCACACTCTGATTTCCCACTTCTCCCTCTGAGAAGTTGACATTAGACTCTGGCCAGCACTTTCTACCTCCTCTGTGTGATTAAATAGCTTCAGCAGCTATTTGCAGCTGCAAACTTTGCTCTCAATTGAATACAGACACCTAGATTCTTAGCCCTTAACACTGAATAATGAAAAAGGCACAGAGCTGAAGTTAGTCTGCCTCTGAGCTGAATCAAAGGTGTTTGTTCTGTTTTAAAATGTGGAAAGCTCAAAGGAGATGAAAGTCATGGGAAGGCTAAATCGAAAAGAGGGGAACTACCAGGCCATACATTTACACTCATGCCATTCCTAAGTGTCTCTAGACCTGGGGATGCAGACCCAGGCTGAGATGCGATGGGTGGGAAAGGAGGAGTTCTTCCCCTGAGGGAGGAAAAGGAGGAGTCACACATAACACTTGAACATGAATATCTTGCCTTGTGACTCATCCTCTTATCCCCTCCCTCTTTCTGCTTTTCTTTTTGCTTCTCCTTCACAAATCATTCAGTCTGTCTTTTAAGAGGATCGTTACTGAACCACGAATGAGTTCTCAGATAATGCATACGAACATAGAGGAAGAGGATGGATACTCTAATTTAAATCACCTGCCACAGCATCCAGCCAGACACTACATGTCCCTGAACATAAACCGAGGTACGACTAACACTTGCTCTTTGAACTTTCTGCACTGTGGTAGACAATGACAATAGGAAGAGTATCTCTTGTCCAGCTCAGTAAATAAGAAAAATATGTACTTATAGGTTTAATGTTATAGGTTTAATGCACTATTTGGATTGTTTTGTCTGACAAAAACCAGCATGCATGAATGTGAAAATGCATAGGATGGAACTACTGCCATTACTTGCCCTAAATTTCTGTAGCAAAAGAGAGGTGGCTTCAGGATCAAACTCTGGAACGTAGGAATCAGCTTTAATGTGGTTAGTTTTATTTATTGTTTATTTATTATTACAGGAAATGGCTATAGATACAGGACAATCTGACTTGAATAGGAAAAAACTTTCATGTTTCACCCTCTGGACTTCAATTTTTCAGAAAATGCTTAAGATTCATAGCCTTTAAGGCCAGAAGGGATGAGGCAGCACCGGGCCTGAATGCACAGGTCATGTCATTTCCCTTCTTCAAGTCCCATAGCTCCAGTTGGGCTAAACCATGTATTTCAAGGGGGCATCCAGTCTTGAGTTAAATATTTCTTCATCTGAAATGTCCATCGTACTGCATTGCCATGACCGTTTGGCAACGGTAACTCTCAGGAACTTTTGAATCCAGAGAAACCTCAGTGCGTATTTTGGACTCCAGAATTTTCCTGAACTGGGCTTCAGCCTGGAGCTGGCACGCAGCCTGAGCCCTGTGTGCCCTGAGAGCAGGACGGATTTGTGCAAAGTGTAAGATGGCATGCAAACGCTTCCTTACCCTGTTCTGACAGAGCAGAGTAATGCAGTACTGCCAAAGGAGAACAGGAGCATCACCTATTTCTAAGTCAAAGGATCACTACAACGTTTCATAGTTTCATCATTTGTCAAGGGCAAGGAATCCCCCACCTGTTCCGTTTAAAGCGTGTCCAGTGTCTCCTTTCAAACAGACCTCGTTCACAGAGGCACCACATCTTCTTCTCAACTTGCATTTGGGCTGATCCTTAAAATGTAATACAGCCTGGAAGGGGAATTCTTTTGAGAGTCACCAGATGGCTCTTCATGGAGGGGGGTGGAGGGTTGGGAGTGCTGCTGAACAGGGTGCCTGCCCTCAGATAAACTGTTGGTTTCTCCCAGGGCGCTCTCTTCCCTTTGCTGTATGGTGGCCAGCTATCTTCACTTTGTTTGCACTGTGCCTGGCCCTCACCATAGGAATGATAGTCCTAGGTAAGTGCTGAAATACACTGTGTTCCTTTATTCGTATTAACACCTTGGGAATAACTGCGTTGAAGAAAGGTGGCAGACTGACTGCAACAAGGACAGTCATAGCTCATCCTTCCCACATACACCGTCCTTTCCTCTCCTCCTAATTGCCTGTGATGAACACTCTGCAGTTTGGTGCACATAAGGCTTTGAGGGAAGCAATTTTTTTAAGTCTGGACCTGTGCCCAGAGCAAGGATATAGAAGTCAAGATGATATATTTTGGAAAGAGTGGGAGGAATGGATTCTGTCCTCATCCACCTATTATTCATTTATTTGCTAATTTGAATTCAATCATAAAATTCTAATGTTGACTTTCATAAATCAGTTTGTTGTCTCCCTTCTCCTCCTGTTGTTCAAGTCTCTCTACTCTACTGGAATAGCAGTTCTTGTCTCATTCCTTTGATAAACCTTTCATGTTTGTAGACTACTGTCTTAAATTAGTTCATACTAGTATGTTGAAAATGGACATACTTCTAGCACTCAGATTCATGAGGAAATCTCATTTTTTCTGTCTGTTTCACTCAGTCATCCCAGTTTACCTGAGATGTGCAAGAGAACTGAAGAATATCGTATTTATATTAGCTTTTATCATGTGTGACATGACTGTACCTATACTTTCTATAACAGAGCCTGGACACAGTCATTCTGAGCCGTTGCTACCAAAAGACAGTATCTAAATACTGTTGAGGAAGATATATAAAAAAAACCTCCCCAATTTCTTCAGAGAAGTTTTACCAGCCTTTAAGAATAAAAGGTTTTTTCAACCTGAAGTATGTTTAGAATTTTAGTTTTTTTCAAAGGCTTATAAAACTTCCTTTAAGATCAACATGATTAGTTCAAGATGGTCCTTCCTAAGCATATTCTTTTGCATTATTTCAATCTTTTATTAGGTTACCAAGTGGCCTGCAATGGCATTGTGATTACACTGCATTTAAAATTTGGAAATCTCTTCATCCATCATTTTTTCATCTGCTAATCTCACAATGTGTGACACTGTAGCATCAGAGCTGCGTGTGACCACGGTGTTGCTAAAAGTGAATTTGCAATATATGATGAAGCATGTATCATGCAGTAGCATCGTCACAGCTCTTTTGTCTCATGAAGAATATCTTTATAAAATCCAGGTCTCAGAGGTTCTAAGGCACCTGCAGGACATAATGAAAACTTGCAAGGACTAAAGGAGAGATTGTGCTTGATGGGTGACACAAACAGTAAGAACGATAGTAAGTAGAACTACTGCTCACACAGCCTGAAATCTATGTGTTAGTCTTTATATCAGATTAAAGAAGGGTGTTATATGCTATATCAGATTAAATAATGAGTTTAAAAAAAAAAAGAATGAGTGTAGATGCGGCCCATAAAGTGCCCATATAGATTTCATGTCTGCACAACTTTGACTTTCCAGGCCTATGGGTGTAGACTCCTCTACTCTTCCTCTGGCGTTCCTAAGGGACTGATGGTTTCTTTCTGTCCTAGGGCATGCATGTTCACTCTGCCCTGTAAACTGGAAATGGGTTGGAGGCGACACCTGTTTCTACTTTTCAGAAATGGAGGCCACATGGCAGGAAAGTGAAGAGTTTTGCTTCTCCCAGAACGCCACCCTTCTTACGCTGAAAAGGAAAAGCAAGTTGGTATGGTTCCAATCACACTGGTATTTCTTCGCATTGGTATGAAATATTCAAAACTCCTCACCAGTCAGCAAGTTACCTCTTGATGTTGCATAGTAATAGAGGTACTGTCCCCAAGGTCTGAGGCAATGCAGACTGCAGAGCATTTAACCACAAATGTGTAATGATGAGGTAGATAGCAACACAGGATATTATTCAGCCAAACAGTGAACATGAGTGTCATGGATCCCGTGAAAGTTATAAGCAGTGAGTCTTTCATTCAGGAAATCTCTTTGAATACTCTCAGGGATAGGGCTTTAAAAAGAATTGTTGCCCTGGTCTTACGTTTAGTAGAGATGTCGGACACAAAATATTCCTGTTTGCATGCCAAATAAAGATGTTGTCTCTTGGAAACTGTTATGAAGGCCTGATGAGGAGTTCAGAGAGTCATTGTCAAGTTACCTCCTTTGGTTCTTTCTTGATCATCTCCTCTCTCAACAGTAGTTGTTTAGGGATAGCAAAAAAAATGTCCACAATCTCCCTGATGATAAACATTTTGCATTTTTTACAGATTAGCATATCTCGAATATCACAAAAACAATCTTATTGGATTGGATTATCATACGGAGTTGATGGCTGGTCTTGGATAGATGATACGAAACTTTCTACAAAGAGAATGGACTGGTAAGTTTTCTGAACTTAAACCGTTGGTGGTTTTTAATGTCTTCTTGCACAATATCCTCCTTGTGCACTGAAGGAGGAGGAAACCAAAATCCCATTAATGGCAAAGCTTCAAGGCAGAATACAGCTGCAGATGTATTTGGAGTTAAAATACTCTTTTAGGTATGGAGTCCCTGAAATAGAGAAAGAGTCTCAGAAAACTGGAAGTTTGAGCAGGAGAAGGAGTCAACAAACTAGTGCAACCAGTGACTGCTCTCACTGTTTAAACCCACTCACTTTATGAAAAATCCCACAACTCTATAGGAAGCAACCCAGACTCCCTTCAAGACAGCCTACCTCCTGCAAAGCCTGCCTGCACCTGCCTCTGCTACTCAGCCACCATTATCCCAAATTCACTTCTCTCTTCCATCAACATTTTGAATACTTTATTACACAAAAATAGTCAACATAAGGTGGAGAGAGCCTGTTTACCTTTTCTGTAAAATCTCATCAGTGTGCTCGGTGTATTTCCCCTTGACTAACCGGAGGGGGGGGAAATTGAATTCCTATTCTGTTCTGTGTGATCACTGTATGCAGTAATATGAAAGTCCTCTTCAGGGTCTGGAGAACCTTCTTCAACTGATGATTCTCCAGTGCCTCCTTGGAAACACATGCTCATTTTGTCTTGCAAACTCTTACACTTCCCATGGCTAGTAGATATCGGGCAGAATGATCTGGCTTCTGTATGGGCAGACCACTGCCTTTCAGTTTCCACACCCAAATTACCACTACATAAAGCAATGGTTGGAGCCACATAACCACTGGTGAGGAATTAGTGCTATTTTCTGCTTTGATAATGCTCCATATGTAGGCTTTCTTTTTTACATCTTTGAGCTGAAGGGCAGGTGGGAGAATGTTATATGAGCTGTTATGTTCTTCAATACTTTGTATAAACCTTTATAAACCTTAAAATGACTAAGCAATTACTTTTGCAATAATGTATGATTGTCCAAAAGGGCTTTATGGTTTTTGGGTTTTTTTAATTTGTAAGTGAGAATTTTTAACAAGATGGTGTGGTTTTTTTTTCTAGGATTGATTTGTCCTCTAAGCAAAACTGTGCATACCTGTTTTATCGTAAGTCAAGAGTTTACAGTGAGGACTGTTATGAGAAATATCCCTGGATCTGTGAGAAGGTAGCAGTCCAGCTGACCTAAAAGGATTATCAGCAGAAAAAGAACTGGAAGAGTATGAAGAAGATTTTGATGTTCAGATTTTTCAAAGAAGGGGTGTAAAATAATGTTTAATACAAATTCAGAGCAGAGTCCATCCTTTCTTCCTAGTTCATTCACACAAACACAAAAATGGAAAAGAGACAGAAAGCCTTTGCAGATAAAAAGAACCATCAGTAACAACTATCTAGAAATCAGAGGTGAGATATTAGTCTCATTGTTCTAGTTCAGAAACCACTACCTTAGCGATGCTGACAATCTTAAGCATTACTTACAGCCAAAGAAATCAGGAGTGTGAAGGCCTGTGGGACCACTTCTTGTCACTCTGATTGGAATTTCATGTATATCCATTTCTACCAAGGGTCTCCCTTTAGTCTGTTTGACCTTAGTCAGATGATGAGTCTTCTCTCACTTCTATTTGTAAAGATATGCTAACCTCTGATAGCTCTTAACTATTTTCAGCCCCCTCTTCAGCATACTCACTTTCAGTTATTCTATATTCCTCTAAAACTCCAAGGCAAGCTCTCCTCTCCTTTACTACTCACAGGTGAGTAGCTCCCTTGTTCACTGCTTGGCAGTGAAGCATCACTCAGCGTCCTCATCCTCTTCTTGACTGGGTATAGTATATGAATTTTAGATATGTTCAAATTTTATTTGCAGATACTGATGTTTTTCTTTTACATGCAATAATATGATCTTCCAAGAATGCCCAGAAGACAGTGTTAAATGAGTTTTAATAAACAGGATGTTATTATCATAATCACCATTGCAGTTACGCAGGGAGAATGGGAATAGTGATTGGCGTTTCCAGGAACGCCACCTAAGGGCCATTAGTCTTCAGCTAACATGGAATATGTCCATCCTTTACCTAATGTATTTCATCATATGAAAGGATGGATATGTGGCATAAACAGCTGCATATTGAATGAATGTGGCATGAATGGCTGCACTGATAGATGGAATGCTGTGATGGCATTCAGAAAAGTATTAATTGCTGAATGGGGAACTGAATTTTCCAATATATTGGAAACCACATATTTTTGGTATTATATATTAATTGTCTTTCGGAATGGACGGTTTTCTAAATCTAAGTAACTGTGGTGCATCTTGTTCAGGATCCTGAGGGGAGGGAGGTGGGTAAAAAGCAAGCTCACAACCCTGGACTTCAGGAGAGCAGACTTTGGCCTCTTCAAAGATCCGCTCAGAAGAGTCCCATGGGATAAGGCTCTGGAGGGAAGAGGGACCCAAGAAAGTTGGTTAATATTCAAGGATTACCTCCTCCAAGCTCAAGAGCGGTCTGTCCCAACGAGTAGGAACTCAGGCAGGAATGCAAGGAGGCCTGCGTGGATGAACAAGCTGATCTTGGCAAAACTCAAACACAAAAAGGAAGCATACAGAGGGCGGAAGCAGGGACAGGTAGCCTGGAAGGAACACAGAGACACTGTCTGAGCATGCAGGGATGAGGCTAGGAAAGCCAAAGCCCAAAAGGAATTGAATCCGGTGAGGTGTGTCAAAGGCAACAAGGAGGGCTTCTATAAGTACATGGGTGACAAAAGCAAGACTAAGGAAAATGTGAGCCCACTGCTGAATGAGACCAGGGACCTGGTGACACAGGACCTGGAAAAGGCTGAGGTATACTGAATGCCTTCTTTGCCTCAGTCTTTACTAGCAAGATTGGCCTTCAGGAATCCCAGGTCCCAGAGACTAGGGAAAAGTTTGGAGCAAGGAAGATGTATCCATGGTGGAAGAGGATCAGGTCGGGGAATACTTAAGTACTCACCACTCCCACGATAAAAAAATTATTTCTTATGTCTAATCTAAATCTACCCTCTTTTAGTTTAAAACTGTTGTCTCTTGTCTTGTCACCACAGACCTTGGTAAAAAGTCCCTTTCCGTCTTTCTTAAAAGCTCCCTTTACATATTGAAAGGCCGCAATAAGGTCTCCCCAGAGCCTTCTCTTCTCCAGGCTGAACAACCCCAAGTCTCTCAGCCTTTCTTCATAGGAGAGGTGTTCCAGCCCTCTGATCTGAGGTCCCTTCCAACCTCAACAATTAGGTGATTCTGTGTTTTTTCAAGAGCTCAAATTTTAGACACTAGTGAATAAAATATCTGTGATACTGATGTGGCCATGTTCAAATGAGGTGCTCAATTTAATAGTGCTTGCCATTTTTTAGTAGGAACACTGATTACAAAAATCCCGTTGTTATTGTTCCAAATTTGAAAGTGACTCTGAGATCTTTACTTCATGTTGCAAGATTGAGTGGGCAAATTGGAAAAGGTATTTTGATGTATTGCATATGTGACGCTTAATACGTTATGACCACTAGAAATTTGATGCATATTTCTATATGCATTTTGCATGGGGATGGAACTGGAACCACCACATTCAACAATGACACATCTTGGTCTATGAATGTGTCTATGATATTTGTGATACAGCCTTACTCATACAGGAGCAGAAACTGCTCCCTTTCCTTGGGTTGTAATATTATGCTTCAAAATGCAGACTTTTTAAGTGCGTAAGACTTTTGCCATGATAATATGGGCAAGCTGATATTAATTATTTATTTACTTTCCCCTACCAAATACTGCTTTCTAGCTACACAATTCTTATTAAATACCTACACCACAATTTGTGCTATGACAAGCCTTCAACTTAATTTGACATTATAAATAGCAGCAAATATGACTTCAGCATGATCATTTGACTGTCCATCCCCAGGAAATGTCTTACCCACAAAGGCCACCTGTGTATCTTGTGCATTTAAGTGTGTTCCAACTGAGTGCTCCGATTCCATATGTCACTTGAGTCTGTTTGCTTGTTTCAGGTGCCCACTGTTACCAGCTATGTTCTTCTGAAAAAAGTCCAACAAATCTAAAGAATGAGAGAGGAATAAAATACAGGAAACGCTGTATAGGGAGGAAATACTGGCTTTGCTGCTGATGGGTTAATCAGACTTATGCGGTCTTTCTGTGCCAAAGAATATTTCACAACTCTGAATATTTTTGTTTCAAATCAGAACAAAAGGGCAACCCTTCTACAGAAGGAGTGAGCATTTCTTCCTGCTCAGTTTCCTGGTGGGCCTCCAGAACGGTGAGGAGCAGGGAGGGTAGGTAAGTTTTCAGGGTAGCAGGCATACGTGTGATTGCAAACCACTGACACTGAATTTCTGAAACAGAAATAGAAATAGGCTTCTCTGGAAGCACTTAGACAAGCTCTGCATTTTAGTTTTGAAATAAAATCACAAGTTTCTTTTTGCTAAATTTACAGGATGGGAATCTTAATTTAGCAAAAGGAGAAATCCCCACATGACTCTAACCACAGAACTGGAGGATGAGTAACATTTCCTTTTTTATTTCTTTTTCTAGCATTAAAACCAGTTCTTTTATCCAAGAGGGTTAGGAATGAGATGGTGGTGGAAAGGGAATCAAAGAGTAGAGAGAGGGCAAAAGATTAGACTAAACAAGCTGAATATATAGGTTTAAATGCAGGTTTCCAAAATCCTGACTCTGTCTGCAGAATTCCAAGTGCACAGAAAAAAAATCTCTTGGCCATGTCTCATGGCTTTGACTTTGATTTTAGGTCTAGGATATGAACACTCATTTTAAACAAAACTGAAAACCTCAGAAAACTTAAATATTTCACTCAAAGCACACAATATGCAGCTGTATTTACTGTGGCATATTCAGTAAATCATTGTGCATCTCTCCTTGCTTCCTTGTTCTCTCAGCAGTCCTTAGCAGAGGTGATTTAGCAGCATTTTCCATACATCATGTGGCTGTGCAACTTGAAAAATGACAGTATATTTTGCAAGGACTGCTGTTTAAGACAGCAGCTTCTGTCTCCACATGAAATCATGGACACATCTATTTTCTTTGCTAATTTTGAGTATTGGGATCTTGCTGCAAGAACATTTTTCCCCACTTGGATTTGTTTAAGTTTTTAGGACGCAGGTGGTTTACTGACTGTCTGCTACCAAGGGTAAAGAGCATGACAATGCAGAGAAGAAAACTCATTAAAAAGTAAAGCTGAGACACTCCGTTCAAGGTTCAAGCACCTCTGAGCTTTGCTGAGAAATGAGCTACTTGTGCAGCTATATGTCAATATGAAGCAACTGAAAGCAATGTAAGAAAACTAAGTGAGCAGAAAAATTCGTCTTTAAAACACATAGGCGCTATGAAGAAAAACGTCCATGAGTTCTGTAGATCTATTGAGATGAATACTCATGTTGGGAACAGTAGGGAAATTATTTGCCAAGAAGCACTGAGAGTGGCTTGTGAGCTGAAGGCTTGTTTTGTAACAATGTGGCATGGGTACAATGCTTATACTCTGATTTTAATGGACATTGTATTGAGCTGAAAAGGCTAATTACAGACTCAAGATTTTTTTTTATCCCTGTGAACAACATAACATCAAGAATACAGAACTGCCTTTGCTAATAAAACCTTATGGCAACAACAGACAGTGACTAATAACTAATCTAGTCGTGGCTATCAAAAAAAAATTTTCACCCTTTGTCTTCTTCAGTGCGCAACAAAACCTGAAGATTTGCCTGTGAGCGTTGTATGACTTGAAATGACTCAGTTAATTTGATTAAAGGTACGACTGCATGCTGCCTTTTGAACTTTGTCAGTTTAAAATGCTTTCTGCAGCCAAATGGCAGCAGAGATGACATTGCTCTTAAGACAAACTAACATTGAAGTTGCAGTAATTTTGAAGGACCAGACTTCACAGGTAGCTGTGCAAAATGCAATGGTTAGCATGACTTGCGAAGCTGAGTGGAAAGACTGTTTCTCTAACTCATTACTTACTGAGAATATTGCCTTTACTCAGCAGCACAGACTCCTGTGAGCCAACTAGTTTAATGGACCCTCGGCAATCTGAGAAAGATTTCTGAAGAGGACATTTCAAAGGGGGTTAAGAAGAACTGCATGAAGAACACACAGAGTCATTTAGAAGATGGTCTGATGTGTGTAGGTGGCTATGGGAAAGGGTAAAGTGTAGAAGATATGTGCATGAAATTGCTTAGTTCTGAATTGCTTTAAAGTTCTGAACATTTTAACTTCATATAACAAAAGATATGACAGCTGTTAAAATAATTATTGTATTGTGACTTAAGTGATCATCTTACACATAAGCCTAAATTTTCCTCTCCTGGTTTAAGCCAAAATACAAGAACTGATTTACGCTACATATCAAGCAAAATCAGGGTTAGGTATTACTCAAACAAACACAGTAACAGGTTGTACACTGCACATCTCAGGGCAATTACTGGATGCCTTGTGCTCTTCTATTCCGTGCAACTTGCCTCATTGTGTAGTGGTTATAATTACGAGTCATTGAGGCATGAAGATGTGGTGTAAAATGAAAAAATCCAGACAGCAATGAGGACCAGGAACTTACCCCTTGTTTTATAAGTTCCTAAGATTGTGAGTAATCAGCAGCCAGGCACAGGGACCAGTGCTTCATGCCCCGACAGGGAGACAAGACAGCCTAATGGATTCTCCTCCCAAACGCAATACAGAACAGCAGACTTTCATTCAACATTTCCTTCCTTCGTTTTCTGCAGCATTTCACTCCCAGCAATAGTCCATAATAGCAGCGCTTCTCACATGCAACACTTTTCCCTCAGCTAGGCCCCTACAATCAACCATTGCTCCCCTCCCTGGTCCACTGACCCCATGCCCATCACACCAGTTCCCTCACATCGGTTTCGCTCACCGCTTCAGCTTGTCACCGTCTCCTCATCATGTCAGCCCCATCAGTGAGGGCTCTCCTGCTTCCTCCTGGTGTGATCTTTAAGAACCTCTTGTATTATCAAGGGTTATAAGATGGGGCCTCCCACCATGCCCTGCATGAGCCCTGTATGGGTTACCCCTCCCATCATTCACGTCGTACCTGCATCCCCCGTAGACCAGTCGGTTCTGGGATCCCAGGTAGTATCTCCACGGCTGCTGAGGCCCTGTGCTTAGACTTACAAAATGCAGCATTTCCAGACTATGAGATAGCTGTGTGGCAAGACACTCTCTGTTGTCCCTGCTCCTCTACTTCTTCATATCCATAATTAAGATAATTGTCATATTGCTAAATACTCATTTAGCGAGGGATACAGGACACTCATTTGCTGTTGCTACTGCAGACTTCTGATGCACAGCTTTATGTCTGAAATAAACATAATTAGAGGCTTGCCTAAATACCTCCACCTTCCTCAACTTACAGTTAAATTTTCATGGAATGGCTCAAATGAATACAAAATACACGCAGGAACAAAAGTCCTAAAGATAAACTTGACTGTTCCTGAGAGATTTCGAAGATCTCTATTGTTTGCTAGTGCCATAGAAGAGAGATGCTTTCTCTGATGCAGTCTTCTCCTTGAACAGCCTCCTAAACTGCAGTGAAGCGGCAGGAGGCTTTGCATCATTAAAGGCCCGGTATTTGATGGTTGTGGAGCCTACTGTGCACAGTGACTTACTAAAAAGACACACTACAGAAAAGGTCAGTAGCAGCAATATTTATTCCAGTTGTGAAATTCTGCAACAGAACGGAAAACGGATTTGACAAACCAAAGAACTGGATCAGATGTGACATGGATAATTACCAAGACAGATGTCTTAGAGGAATGCACCTTCCCCACTAACGCCCGATGCAGCAGAACAATCCACTAGCAGCTGGACTGGCATTCCTCGGCATTAAATATTGCTGACTTTCCTCAGTAAAGATGTGGTCTATATTTGCCTTCTGTTTTTTGAGCCCATAGGGCATACAATCCCATTTGAAAGCTTTTCCCTCTAACCAGGAGAACTATAAATATTTTTATTTGTCTTTTAATGCAGGCTCTGATTCTATTACACTTTCTAGTTATCAGTAAGTGCGGAGTGAAATTAAATCAAATATTTGGAAATTTATTGTAAATTGGGAGCTCACATCTGTGAATACCCAATGGATGAATTTTGAAAACATGATATGCTCTTACAAACAGTCATTGATTCCTGTTTCTGGGAGATAGGTACGAATCTTTAAAATAGAGTTCTGGAATCATATACCTAATTTTGTTTCATTTAGAACAGAATTTATGAGAAGTGGATAGAAGTGGTTACACAAGAATGCAAGGGCTGAAAGAAGAAAAGGGGAATGAAGTTGTTGAAGAAAAAGCCCAAGAAGGAGTCTGGCTGATGTGCATCACCAGAGAGCAAGTTAAGCTCAGGTTATCCCTGATGTTACATTAACCTGAGCTCAGACTCATTTTCCCTATCGCAGACGCTGGGGCAGAACTCGCCCCCAGAATGACGTATCCCAGGACGGGCTCTCTGCAGAGCTCTGCACACTAGTGCCTGTCCGAGTAGCTCACTTGCTCGACCACCACAGGATCCATCACTTTCTCACAAACGTAAAATTTGTACTCGCCACACCGTGCAGTGTCTATGCTTGCACCTTGAAGCCACGCACAATCTCGGAGAGGACTTGAGCTGGCTCTTTGGATCTGAAATCTGTGAAAAAATAGCAGAGATATTCATCATCCCCTGGTAAAAGCCACAGGCTGATGCAGTAATTCCCGACTGCTGCTGCCCATTTGACCCACAACAGCACACAAGCTCTCTGACGGGGGCTTGCCTAGGTTGATGAGCAAGTGAGCGATGGGTAACCTGTCTGCTGGCAAGCAGGCGGGGGGAGAGGCGATCACCGAGTGCCGGTTAAAGGTTGGTGCTTCTGGCTCGTAACAAATACGCCTGGACGTGGTCTGCTCCGATCTGTGCAGCAACTTACAGGTCAGGGGAGAAAGCTGATCCATCCTCCCACAGCCAGGGCCCCTCAGCTCCGTTGCGAGACAGCCCGATCCAGAAAGAGTAAGAACCGTAAGACTGTGCTGATCGCATTGCGAAGTCCTGTGCGGAAATAAATGCAAAGCCTGTGAATCACATCCCTGCTTCAGTCACAACGGCCTGTGATTTGGAAAAGGAGAGAGGCAAATGAAAGCGAGCTGCTCCCACCTGTGCATAACAGACTTTTTTCACAAGTGAATCTGGGCAGTGCCTCCTACTCCTGGCAGTCAGTGCCATTTTGGAGATAAGGAAATTGAACCTGCTGAGAGCTTTCAGTAGCTCTTGGCTAAAAGGACTGTTGAGATAACCGAAGCCTGCACATTAGCTGGGTAATGGGTACAGGATAATGACTTCCTTCCAACTCCCTGGTTGCATAAGTCAGGCAGGAAAAGGCCTTTGCATCATTTTCTATCATTGTACACAGGAAATTCAAAATACCGACAATAAAACCACAGAGTTCAAGACATAACCCCATTGCCATTAAGGGTCTGGGTAGAAATTCCTTCACAGTGAAGAGCTCTTCTGGCTGTGCTTTATCTGCTGCTTCATCTACAACTTAGGAGTCAGATAAAGATATGGATCCTCCTCTGCTCATGTGGAAGAAGAGGCCAGGGAGCAGGCCAGGCCAGCGAGCTTTCTAGTTGGGGACAGCAAGAAGCTGGAGGCCAGGCTTCTGATGTTTGCTAAATAGTTTTCTATATAGCAAGACAACAAAAGAGTGGCCAACCAGTACGAGCTCAGTTGTATTTGCCCTGAGGTGGGATGAGGATCTAGATGTAGACCCGAGCTGGTGTGTCTCAGTTAACACCCTTGAAGCCAGCAGAGATGCACCAGGGAGGGTGCAGCCACAGTACAGGTAGAGGGGCTCCAAAGGGGCAGGGACAGTTTTTGCCACTTGGTCCAGCACACGCATGCCATAGCATACTGCACCCGCGGAAGGATTGTGTGGCTGTTCAGGCCACAGTAAAATGCAGACCGTATAATTAGAAAGAGAGAAAAAAATAATCTTTACCAGCTCTTCCTTACTCTCTATCTTAAGAAGTCTGGACTCCAGACCAGAGCACTGAGTCTTGCTTTCTTGCCAAGTTTTCCATTCCTTCGAAAAGTGGTAGCAGTTCTCCCCATACTGTAGCCAGTTCTCAGGACAAGGAATACATTTCTGCCCTTGGAAACAGAAGAGCACCTGATCAGGTTTGTCAGTGATGGCAGTCTCTAGTGGTCTACTGGATCCCTGCAGGATCACTACAGCAGTACACAGCCTTTCTATCACAGAAGAGCAAAAATTCCTCCTCTATTCTGTAGCTAATTCTCCATGTCTTCATTGGAGAATTAATAAACCCAGTTGCTAGAAGACCAGAAAAATATTTATAAATGAAAATCAGAAAAACAAATAATAAAGATTTTTTTGAATCTGACCAGCAAACCTGGAGGTTGCTAGTAAAACACAAATAGAAGAAATTTTGGAAGGTTGAGCCATGTTCACACAGACATGGATCTATGTGGATGTAAAAGGAAACCTAGACTTTCAGTCATATGGGTGTGTCTCTATTCATGTGAACCTACTTTTAACTTCTTGTCAATAACATCAGGGCCAGCTCTTCCCTGCTATATGCTTTACAACCCAATTTATATTTAAATTATACTTAAACTTCTCTGGTAGCATTTCATACTTGCTGTGGATTCAGTGCACAGGCGTCAGATAGTGATGGCCAGCCAAAGTGAAAGATAATGAGCCCATTGCTCTTAAAGAAATACCCTGCTGACAGCTGCACTTTGACTCTTTCTGCCACATTATTCTGTTAGCTGCTTCTTGGGACCCTGAGTAATGCTGAAGCCGGAAAGAACTCAAAATGTTGGGTTTTTCTTTCACTCTTGCACCATTTGGGGAACTCCATTTCTAGTTGGAAACTGAAATAATCTCAAGCAGCAAAAAGACCTGCCAGCCAAAATATTTTGGAGATCTCTGAGGACTGGGTCGCAAGTATAGAGTGAATCATGTTTGTTGCTCTACAGTTCACAGGGCCATTTTATACTGTAGCAAAGTACAGTGGGAAGGCCAGGACTTGATGCTGGATGGCAACAGATAGCACAGCACGGTGCGCTTGACAAGTAGCTTCTGGTTTGTGCTAAATTCAAATGCAGACATTTACATAGATAATAACCTTGCCACTCTCTCATGAGATGTTAATTTGTGATGATTCTCTTCCCTCTGCTATATGATAATCTAGCATATTCAGCTCACCCATCATTGAAGTTTCACACCATTATTTTGCACAAGAAAAAAAAATACCCTCAGCATATAGTCTGTAAACTGTTAAAGCCAGTGATCACAATCCCATTCGGTAGAGAGCAGCAGTATTTACACTTCTGCATCCACTACTGCATAACAGAATGAAGCTGTCTTGAGGAGTCAGAGCATTCCAGACAATTAAAGCCAGTAGGAATTTTCCACCAAAATTTTTTTACTATAATTCACTGAAAGTGACCATAAAAGAAGGAATGGTGGGATCAATGAATTTACCTATTAGAAACATATTTTTTTTTAAAAAAGTGTCATCATCATGGTATTTTCTGAATTAAAATGTTTGGTTTAGGGTATAAACCAGCTCCATGACAAAAATTCAATAAACGTTTATTGAATTGATACTAACGTTCTGATATGCTAAGTATCAGAAAGACTGATACTTAAAAAATGATCAAAATGGAAATGCAGCCTTTTGATTGACTCAGATGAAATTAATTTTTAAATTAAATAATTCAGAGCAATTTTAGAGATTCTGATTTTTTCCTTCCAATATGGTTGATGATAGAAAAAAAAAATCAGTCTGTGGCTACCATAATGCGATGGAACCACCATCTTCCCACCACTATGTACCTCTGGAGGTGGCAAGTTGCTTTACAGTCTCTGTCAAGTTCAAATTCTGAGCCTGGAGGAGCTCCAGCTGCTGGTTGAGGCTTTCCATAACTGCCTTTTGCAGGGTGAAGTTTTCATCCCTTTCACGCACAAGGTGGCAGAGCAGGATGACTTGAATCACAGCAAAATAAGAATGAAATTGTTCCATTAATACTGCAGCTAAACTGCTCGATGCAACCTGAATAAACTTACCAAAGACACACGTACCTCCCCATGGCTGAATATACTTGACCCACATACAGTTTGTGCACACCTATGAGCAAGATGTAATACATCCCAATTTCAAAGACTGGGAGACCTCCTGAATGGGTAAACTCTTCCAGCAAGCGACACTTTTTTGCATCATTAATCCCCTAGGCAAATCCTTTTCCTTAACTAATTTCCTAGACTTTTATTTGTTCGTACTGAACTTTGAGCACCCCTTCTGTGACCATACTTACACCTGGCAGCCAAGACTCCTGCAGCTGCCACTGAACTTAGGCAGAAGACCCCAAGTGCCACTGTAGCCAGTCGCCAACAGGAAGATGGACTGGGGGAATCTGGGATAGACAACAAGAAGGAAAGCAGCAAGAACAGGAACCTCTCATCTCTGTATCTGCAGCTCCCATATTGCGCAAGACAACATGACCGGTAGTCTGTCCGGTGAATTGCCGAGCTTCAGACCAGTATGTCTGCTAGTACATTATGAAAATTGTCCCATCGTTTGGCCATGGCCAGTCCTCCTTAGGAGTTGGGAACTGGGAAGTGAGCAAGCCATAGAGACTAGCTTAGCCAGGAGCTTGTAAGAGAAAATAAATTGGACAAATAAAGCTGAACAGCACAGAATTTCACATGTGGGCAAAGAACGTCAAGGAAGTATTTGTGCTTACAACGTGGCTGAAATTTTTATATGCAGCCAGGTATTGGGGTATTTTTACTTTTGAGTGCCTAACCTGCCAAATCGGGAATGAATTCACCTTTTCAGAAAATAAGCTCAGAAACAGTCACCAATGAAAGCCAGGCCCCTGCAAAATAATCTGAAATTAGGGCATACGGATGTGAACAAGACCACATACCTGCAGTTGTATAGAAACAGTCTCACACGTGGAAATGCACACACCCATTCTTGCAATGTGGGCAAATGCAAACACCCATGTGAATTTACAGTCCCAAAACAGAGAGGAAAGGATTGCTTCCAATTTATGACTTTTGTGTTCTTTTACTAGACTCCAGTACAAAATTTCAGCAGGAATGCTAATATTATGTTGAAGTCACCAACAGGAATAACTGGCATACCAACCTGTGGTATTTCTGTCTTTTATACCCTGTGTTCCCTGACCCTTTAACTAAACAGTTGAGAAGAACCTACTAGATTACTGGGAGTTCAGCTTCAGCCTCCAAGGATAAAACTCAAGGACCCCTCAAAAAGTGAGAATGACATAATTACTGGCTAGCCAATAAGGGGAAATTTCCTTCAGAAAGACCTCTTTAATCTACTAGGTTATTATCAAATTTATCAAATTCATCTCCAGACATTTAGTCAGGCTGGAACATGACGTCTCTTTGCTTTGCTACTACCTTTCATACAGAGTGATTCTAAAGCACTAATGCATAGCATAAAGAATATAGATTTGGGGTCAGTCACATTCCTCCCTTCCTCTGTGAAGCTATGTAGCATAATGCTTATGATTTTTAAGTACAGAAAGGTATTTGTCCATCTATTCCTTCCCTTGAGAGAAACGGTGTTTTTCCCTAGCATTTACTTCATTCAGTTAGTCAGATTTAAATAAATAAAGCTGAAAGACTTTTGCAAGGTCCCTTAGGCAGATTACTTCACTAACTTCCAGGAGTTGACACTTAACGTCTAACTGGAACACGTTTATTTTTACTTAACTGCATCCCACAACCTTAATTATATCTCTCCTCTCAAATCTAAATGGTTTTTCCACTTTCTCCAACCTTCCATTTTTTTTTAATCTCCTGCTCTTTTTCTGTCCCTCCGATTGCTTAGAAGATGTGAGTCCGAAGGAGGGGTCCCAGAAGCCGAGATGCAATATGCAGGTGACATCCTCCTCTGAATGTCACATAAAAAATGTTCTCCAAGGTGAGAGTTTGCCTTGGAGAGAACTGCCCCCCAACACCACCACTACCTTTCGCTCTGGCAGTCTGGAGCTCCTGGTCCTGGGATTTTTCCAGTGTCATGAACCTCAGGTCTGCATATGTCACTTCTTCACTTGTCATTTCTGGCAAGGTTACAGGAGAATTCAAAAGTTTGGTTGCTCCCACAGAAGAAACGGGGATGAGGTTCTGGCTGGGATCAAACGAACGGTCAGTGTTATTCGGAGCTAACAGAGTGATTCATGCCAAAGTCAGAGGGGTTTTTTTGGCTCATACTAAAGGATTTCATGACACAGCGATGCTGGGGGTTGTTTACATGCAGGAGAGTCCCAGAATAGTGTTTAACTCTCCTGTGTGTGCAAAAATGCAAGGGGCCACAGAAATCTCACAGTTCTCAGTTCCTGGAACAGATGCATAGAGTTACCCAATTTGGGGGTACATCCTTCCTGTAGAAAGGAAAAGAAGGAAGGGGAGAGGTGAAGAGGAAATGACATTAATTTTGGATTAAGTCTAAACAATTCCTTGAAGTTTTTCAGCATCAGGGGGGTTTGTTTCCTGGCTTTATTACACAGTGATTAATATGCAGTAAATTCAGCCAGGAGGGCTCCTCGATCTCTCAAGTGGCACAGGAGGACTACAGGTAAAATGAAGTGAGAAACATACGGATCCCCTGTGCTTATTGCTTGTAAGCACATCCCGCTTGTCCTGATGGAGTAGGACATAGACTTGTCACAGCCATTGCCCATTCCTAGGACACAAAGAAATGAATCCAGGTTTGCCAGCTGCCATTCCAAGTATGTCTGCACTGTAAAAGGGAATGAGACGAAAAAATCTGCTGAACTAATGGGCAGTCTGGGTAGAAAAGTCATGTACCAGAGTATGATGCTGTGCTCCTGGACTAGCTCTGGCCTGGAAGCAGTGCAGGCAAAGTCACACGTGATAATCCCTGCCTTTTAGCAAAAGTGATTAACAGAGCACAGCAGCATCCCATAGTACTAGGGCTGCCGCTGCATCCAAGGAGGGGTCACCTGTCAGCTTGAGTGCCTGCACCATGCTCTCTTGAACTTTGAGCACCAGGAATGAGATGGAGAAACTTAACTGGTCCTACGTTACCTGGTATTTCTAGGTCTGCTGGTGAAGTGACAGGAATGAGACCTGAAGTTTCGGTTTTATTTCACCTGGCTCTACCGCACACAGCCCAACAACTGCTGGTCTCACCAACTCTTAACTTTGGGACAAGGATGAGCGCCAGATAGCACAGAATACTACCCCCCAGCACCACGTCTCACCGGCTCCAGGCTGCTGGAGATCAAAGCTCCCTGGGTACAGGGCAAAAGATATTCCCAGACTTTTATCTTACAGTGGAAAAATTCAGCGCAGTGACTTAGACTCCAGCATCGGGGCAGACACTTATAGACCAATACATGTTAATTTACAGGAGTGCCTTACCCTGTCTCCAACGACCTTCTGCTTTTGAACCCTCTGTCACATTTTCTGTCAAAGGGAGGTAACAACCCTTATGTCCTCAGTGGAAAGTGCATGAAATGTGGGAGGGAAGTGTTCCGCTTCTTTATGTGCAGTTTATTCAGTAATGATCTGGTTTTGTTTTGCAAGCAACAGAGCCCTTCCGGATTATTATCATCCAGTGTAAAATACATGAAAGCTTTGATAAGGTCTTACTACACCTGCAAAAGTATCAGGGGTCCTTGTGAGCCCCAAATGCATTCCCATATTTTACACTTCAAAGTCCCCATGGGGAAGTAGTGGGTATGACTAATCAAGCTGGCTCTAGTGGAATGCTCCTCTGAAGAGTAACAGGGAACAAGCAGCAATTTCTCAAAAACTTCTAAGAGCACTACAACAGCATTTTTTTCAGCTCTTTAAGAAGCTTTACTCCCAGTTAAGATCATGCTACCTAAGAAATAAAAGTTGTAACAGGCTTGAGATGCATCCCTTGATACAACCAGAACAGGGTTGTATAAGCAGAGAGGACAGAAGTATTTTCTGTCCATACCACAGACTGGCATCCAAGGAAGGATATGTTCAAATCACACAGCTTACTCTGGAATGGACCCTTAGATTTTAAACAATGGCAAAGAATAGCAAAAAGTCAGTGCAGTGATGGGATATCTTTGTTTTGGCAGTTCTGTAAGAGTCTGATCACATTTTTAAAACCTTTTGAAAGGTGGCAAGAGGGAAATATGAAACAGAAGAGTTACTTCAATATAACATAAACCAAAGAAAAATAAGATATTGAGATAATTGAGGTGAAATACCAGGGGAGTGTCGAGAAATTTAAACCACTGAGGGATAATAGGCTAGCAGGGCCATAGGTGGATTACTGGAAGCACAGTATTAATGGCAATGCCATAGAAATAGAAAAAAAAATGATCAATAGGTTTCAGCAAGAATGACTTATGATATGCTTTTGGAGGGCCACTATTTCATGTCACACTGCTCCTTTTTCTTTAGAGAAGTTTTTTATGACTTTATCTGATATTTCTCCAGTTTGATCTTTCTAAAATTTGAAATTCTCATGAGACTGAATTTCAGTTAAAAGTCAAATTATTATCTATTGAATTATCACACTGATAATAAAAAGCCCCTGAAAAACACTGATAATTTGCACTTCTTTTCCACATTGAATCCCACCAGCTTTAAAAGCCTTAAATACAAGAAAGGCTATTTTACGGTTCTGCTGTGTCTTTTCCTTGAAAACCCCTATAATACACAGAAGAATTTAAGGAGAAAGAGACAAAAAGAATATTGGGCAATTCCCATGTAAATACAAAGCCAATAGCTCATGTTTCTATGTTTCTTATTTGTCCACCAGGACTCAGAAACCTTCTTCCAGTAGCAGACTAGTTTAGATAGATAGATAGGTAGACAGACAAACAGGTAGATAGATAGATAAATATATAAAAAAGTGCATGCTAAGGCATGTTTACACTGCACCACTACTTTTATAATTAGAGAATGGTAAACGGTTTTTAGCCTGCCTTGGGACAATACATTATGTTCATGAATCCATTGGTTCTGCTCTGAAACTCTAATATGCACCACCAAGGCTAATGATTTACCAGTTTAATGTGAATGCATTGCGATTGCAACATGGGGCAACAAGTTTCTCTAGTTGCTATCCTGCCCTTAACATATACTTATGCACCAGTCCCAGGTGGTTCCCAAACACAAATAGTAACACATTACTGCAGAGCATTTTTTTTCTCTCTCAGCTAGTCAAAAGAGAAAGGGAAGGTGAACACAATTATATGCATGTAATAACACTCTGAATAGCCACGAGCAGTAACAGAAATCTAATGCAGTTCTACAAGAGTTCTACAAATTAATGGGTCGTTGAATGGAACCTACTAATTTAACCAGCTGCAGGACAAATAGTATCCAGGATAGGAGGATCAACATGCATTCCCTGCGATGCAAAGTATTTGGGGGGAGTTGGCTGGCCACGCAGGAAGTTCGGGAGTGGGACCTGTGAGTGAGCAGACTGCCAGTTGCAGGACTGACATAGCGGGAGACTACCAGGTAAGAGGGATGGTGGCAGAGCCTTAAAAGGGGAGATAGAAGAGGTGTTGCATATGCATACATAAATGTGTATATGTATGTTGCATTCCTATACATATACACATACACATATAACTACATATATATAAAATGCTGTATATAATCATATTGCAAACGCTTTCACTTCAGGAGGAACATCTCGCTTGTAACATACACTATGGATGTTGATCATATAGCTAAAGTCAATAGATTGGATGCACAGAGGTGGGACAATGTGAGTGCAGGGACAGAAAAGGTACTTGGAGGAGGGAGAGAAATCTGAACTCCATTTAAACAGGTCAATAACACGACCTTCAACTCACTCCCCTCAGGGTAGGGGCGGGGAGAGGAATAACTGGGAATGAACAAACTCAGAGACCCTTTCTGCTCACAGAAGGGAAGGGTCAGGTCTGCAGAGATCTCACGATGCCCTTCACTGAACTAGTTCAACATCTAAAGTAAGAACTCGTAGCCACCGCTTTTCTCCTGATCTGACTGGAAGGCTTTAGAGATTCCTTCAAAAGAGCGAGCGAAGCAGGCCAAGAGAATAACAAAAGGAGACAGACAGAAACAAACAGGAATTGCCAGTGACAAAGAGGGAAAGAGAGAAAGCAAAAACCTGAAGGGCAGAGAAGAAGGATAGACCCAGAGGAGGACAGAAAGAGGTAGAGTGGGAAGAAGAGATTGGAGTCAACACACAACAAGGAATCTGCTCCTTCTCCTGATGAGTGGACTGGTGAGGATGAACTGAAACTAGAAAGGACAAGAAGACATCAAGCAGCTTGAGAGAGCAAGAGGCCACAGAACCACCCTACGGGGATGCACAGCCCAGTCATGATCTGCTTCGTTTTAGGGTGTTTCTTCTGGGTAAGTCATACCTCAGGTTCCTTTTTATGGGGTCTCTGCTTAGTTATGGAGTTACCTTGGAAAGATGGAGGGGCATTAGCAATTGACAGTCACAAGAATTTCCCTGATATTAAAAAGAACTGGCATATAAAAGGCAGATGCACAGAAGAGAAGAATATTTGCTGCTTTTGCAGGGATGGTAACACAGAGATCAGGGTACCCAAGGGAAAGGAATGAGACGAGTAGGAGTGCTGGAGGAACAGAGCAGAATTTAAGTCAGTGTGGGTATAATATGAAGCAGGACATTTAAAGGCTCTTAACAGTGGAGCATGGAGAAGGATCTGCATCTGTACCATGACATAGGTTGTGGTGGGGAAAGGGAAACGTGGTGAGGGTGAAGGTAAGTCGGGGTCTGTGCTAGGAACAGTGCTAAGCAGGATTTTAATGACTATGGGAAGTTAAGATATGAAACAATGCAGTTGGTATCACCATAACTCCAAATCTACAGCAGAATATACGATGGAAACAATGGAAGATAGATAACAGTAAGTCCTTACCATAGGAGATTCAGACTGGTAATAGTCCAGGTGACAGAGATGAAAGTTGCATATGACAAAGGCTTAATTCACTCTAGCTGTGTCTTTTTTGTTTTTCTCCTAGTTCCCCCAAGTGAGAAGTGAGGAAGGCTGTCTCAACACTGAACTGTGAGTATTGGTCAGTCTTGCACTCTTTTAAGAAGACAATGAGGGACAAAGGCAGTAATGGACATCAGTGTTATGACATGGTGGCTGACATTTTCCAGAAAAGCTTACTTTAATTGCAACTATTGAAAACTCACATAAAATTTCCATTGCTTTGAATATGAAGAGTATTGATTACTATCTATTCAACATACTGATCATGTGGTACTGTTCCTGCTAGCTATTTGGATAACTGTAATGATTAAGAGCTTTCTGGTGTAATTTTGATTGACAGATTATGAACTTGGAATTGACCTTTCCTTGAAAAAATGGTTTGAAATAATACTGCTTTGGTCAATATTACTCTTGGTGATGTCATCTGTAAGAATAACAGAAATTAAGACAAAACAAATGTGAATGCAGATCCCTAAGGTTTGCGAACAGAATTGGGCAAGCACAAATAAAGAGAGAAAGCTGAACAGAAGGGAAACTCAGCTAACAGGGAGATTGATGAGGTCGGACAACTGTCTTCTCCACAAAGCACAGTGAGTTTCTCATCATTGTGCCGTTTAGAAGCTGGACTGTAAGTGAGGAGCGTGAGGGGAGCTGGAAGAGGATACAGTAGGGATCTTCCCATTTATTTGGTATTCTGTGGCTAACTATTTCTTGTACTCTCTTCTCAGCTGTTCAGGTACAGAGTGGGACCGTTTGTGGTATATCTGGTAAGATGGCATATGTTTACTTTAAATATCTGCTTCTCTGGACAATTTCAGTAGCAAAAAGTGGGGTTAAATGTGACCTGCTCAAGTGCGATGCCACCCCCACTTTCCCTGGGCACCCCCTAATGCTCTACAGTAGCAAGGCAACCCCTTAGCTATCGCATCATCTTGGACAATAGTTGACTTGCCATCACAGGCCTCCTTTTTTATTCCACGTATTAATTTAGTTGCATGCACAATATTAATAAAGCGTTCATGGCACAATATGCCCTTTAAAAGGCCCATTTTTTAAGTAATTTCAGTCTGATTCCTTAGCGATTCTCACCAGGATGGGATTAAAAAGGGTGGTTTGACCTCTACAAGGCTGCATTAATACGAGTGTAGCCAGCAGACTGAGATACAATTTTTCCTCTCCACTTGTCACTTATGAAGACACATCTGGAATACCTTGTCCAGTTTTGGTCCCCCAGTACAAAAGACATGTTGACAAACTGGAGCAAGTCCACTGGAGAGCAAATAAAATGGTCGGGGGTCCAGAGGACATGATGTATGGGGGGAGTGAAAGGACCAGATTTATTTAGCCTGGAAGAGGCTAAGGGGGCAGCCTAATTGCAGTATTCCACTACCTAAGGTGGATCTAGAGAGAAGATAGAGCCAGAGCCTTCTCAGAAGTGCCCAGCAGAAGGACCTGAGGCGACTGGCCAAGCTGCATCCAGGGAAATTCTGATTAGGCAGAAGGAAAAAATGCTTCCCCCAAGGGTGGTGCAGCACTGGAATGGGTGCCCGGAGCAGACGCGTGATCTCCATCCCTGGAGACTGTCCAAACTCTGCTGGACAAGGCTCCAAATGACCACATCTAGCTTTGAGGTTAGCCCTACTTTAAGGGAGAGACCTTAAAAGGTCCCCTGCAAACAAAGTCTTTCTGTCCTAATTCTGTGTCCTGTCCCTTTCCAGGCTGGTGGTGGTGATCGGTGGGCTGCTGCTCCTGTGTGGCCTGGTTTCCATCTGCGTGAGATGCTGTTTTCATTGCCGTCAGACAGGGGAGGAATCGGGTCCTCAGCCCTACGAGGTCACTGTCATTGCTTTTGATCATGACAGCACCCTCCAGAGCACCATTACCTGTGAGTTGGCTTCGACAGAGGCTGGGCACCTCCGCACACCCCGAAGTGTGTGCCGAGTACAGGCTCCACTGTAAAAAGCCCAGATTGCGGCACCCCAAGGCTGGCAGAGGGAAGTTCGTGGAGGCAGGGAAGGCGGCATCTGTACATAGCACAAATTCAGGTGTTCACCAGGCTTCGTGTAGCAAATGCAGCCAGATGGTGAGTCAGCTGTGAGACACATTTGGGTGGAATTAGGGCGGCTACGGGCCTCGGTGGCATTTGAGGACGGAGTAATTGCGGGATGTTGCTGATGGGGTTTCGCACATACAGACACACACCCCTTTTAGGGAAGGATGAAGGGGCAGGAAAAGGAAAACATTCAGGCTGCGGGGAGAGAAAAGCCTGTGTGCTGCAGATACGCTTGTCCTCCGCTAATCGCATGGTGCTTTCAGGATGAGGAATATGGCTTTTGTCTCCTCCCTTTCAGCTCTCCATTCCGTGTTTGGGCCTGCTGCCAGGAGGATATTAGCAGTGGCACACTCCCATAACGCTGCGCAGGGAACACCACCCCTCTCGGCACCAGACACTCCTCCGGTCTACGAAGAAGCTCTGCACATGAGCAGATTCACAGTCGCCAAGGCAGGGCAGAAAGTGCCAGACCTGGATCCAGTGCCGGAGGAGAAACTGCAGGCATCTGCCGAGGGCAAGGATGCCCAGCCAGCCCTCCCAGGACACTAGTGCCTGTTTTTACTGAATGGCAAATAATACAGAATAGTTATGTGCAGAGAGACTAATTCTTCTGGGCAGGGTTGAGAATATCAGATTATCTTCCTTAGTCTAATGAGAAAGGGAAAAACAGAGACTAAAACTCCAAATATTTTCAGATCCAGCATATTTTGATAGCTCCTTTGGACACCTCCTTGAGATAATTGGCCATTGGCATTCTCCGTGTCCATGCATTACATACACACATCACTAGTATCACAGTTTGCACAAATAAGCAGGCGGCAGGATCAAGGTGCTGAGCCACTTTGCGGGCTAGTGACCTGCAGGGAGATTGCAGATGCTGTCTCATTCTGCTTGCCTCCAGCCTAAGTTTTCTGGGTATGGCAGAGAGGTTTTCACAACAGGAAAAACAAAAAGACATGTGAGAAGGTTGTAATAACAAATAATAACACCAAACTTCTGGAAAGTGCCAACCATTTATAGAAAATTTGAAAAAAAAAAAAAAAGGAGCTGTGTAGGAACTCAATCTGCATGTAACCAAAAGACAGCATACATTGGTAGTATGTGCAGTATAGTCTCCTAAAGGGCCTACAGGATATGTAGAATGAATACAGTCTGGTTCTGAATAAGATGTACAGCAATTCTGAAACAGTAGTCACAAGCGTTTATATTTAAATTAAAAAAATATGTGTGTGCAAACAGATCAAACAAGGGGAGGAGCAGGAACACTATCCCTGAAATAAAGCTCAATCATATTTTATTTACATTCATATTGTATCATTTATTAATTATTCTTAACGTTGCTGTCAAAAGCAGATCAAACTAAGTAAGACCATTTAAAACATTCAAACCATTCCTCAGATAGAAATAATTTGAGAGTCTTTCCTGATCGATACAAATATGTTGAATCATCCAGAGATATTAATCAAACCGTTTGGATGAACACAGGTATGGACCATCTGTAAAATGTTTTCTTGGCCTAGCTACTCTTAAGAAGGTGACTGTTTAATTACATCAATATTGTCTCTACCCCACATTCAGCAACTGAAAACATTAAAGCAGCAGAACATCAAATATCAAATGATAAGCAGCCATGAATGAGTTATTTGTATATGTTAACGCTGATATGAATTCATAGGTCACGGATATCACATCGTTCTGAAGTGCCTGCATGGCCCTTCCTACTGCAGTACCCAAATTCTCTGGGTCAGTCCCTGACATGCTGATCTTCACAATGCTCCTGTGAAATACAGAAGAATATGGTTATTTTGTAGATAAGGAGAACAAGGACCAGGTCTCCAAATATGTTTAGGAACGTAACAGCTGTTGATATTACAGCCATGGAGAACTTTAGAGAAGGTTGGTAAGATAGCTTTAGGGATTAATTTTGTATCCAAGGGAATTTAATGAGGGTCTTGACTTCCTAGGTCACAAACTTCTTCCTGAATTCCCTAGTTATTACTTAATTGTACCACTAATGAGTGATAAACTGGAATGGAATAAAAAAATTACATATAAGGCTATGTCTCTTCTGCTATACAACATGCTTGAAATAATAATAACTGTTTGTGGAACATCTACTAGAGTGACCTGTTTCACCAGCCGCTCTCTGAAGTCCACTTCAAGCCTGACTTCTCCGCCAAGCTGCAGAACATTTCCTGGAAGGCTCTTGTTTACTCCACAGTAAAAGCCTGAAGCAAGCAGAGACATTCGGATCCGCTGAACACGCGTCAAGCCCAGAAACTTCCTGGAAGCCTTCACAATCGTTTCCAGGGGGAACATACCATTCCTCCGCTGCCTGCCCCCCCTTTCCTCCAGCCTCCGAGCCCCGAGCTGTGCGGGCGTTTAACGCGAGGTGGCAGCCCCGCTCCACAGGGCAGCGGTCCTGCCGAGCAAAACAGGCACGTGCAATTTTTAATAATTTGCAAGAAGAATTACACCGTAATTTTGGTATAAGATATGCAAGAAAAAGGGAAGTTTTAAAATTTTTAGTTTTCCCCTCCTCTGCATCAAATCACCTCCGCTATCTCCTTTCTCAGTTTCAAGGGGAAAAGTTACAGGTCACTTGCACCCAGAGCTGGGTATTACCTGCTGATTGCAGCGTATTTCCCTCGACCGGAGCCAGTATTGTTTAACTCTCCCGTCCCTTCCCATCTGCTCACATCCTTCCTTGCTTGTCTCATTCTTAGTTGTTAGGTGCTACAGCAGGTTCCCTCAAGTTTTTTTTCCTGGCCAGACACCCAAAATATTTCAAGTGACAGTAAGGATAGATATAACTTCACTTGCTCAGGGATTGTTTCCTACTAAACTTATCTCAGATGAGCAATTTCAGAGAAAATATTTATAACTCTTGCAAGGGATAAGCCACTCAGAGCCCATAAGACATGATAAAACACCAGATTAAAACAAACAAACAAAAGACAGAAGCAAATCTACAGACACTCTAACCACCCAAGGTTGTGCATGAAAGCAAAGACCAGGTGTCAGTGACTGGAAACCGTTCACTCTTGCCCTCAGATCTGTTGTGATTCAAAGACATTCTCTCCTCACAGACAATCCAAAAACGAGGACAGAGTCAATAAAGATCACATGAACTTCGTGAAAAAGTAGAACCACACCCCATAAAAAATAACAAGTTTACTTATTTACAGGGATAAACTGCTACTTGGTACTGCAATTTGCTGTTATTCAGATTTTTTTTTTTACTCCATTAGTGGTGGTTCCATCTCACTTTTGAGTCTGGACTTCGAATATACTTTGTGTGTTGTATTGTATCGGCCAATAACCACTCTGAAATATTTTATGCTTTCAGATTGAAAATTAAGTACAAATACTAAATATTATTAAACATAAAGGACTAATACTTTCATGCAACATTTAAACAAATATTCAAATAGCAACTGTTTTCCCCATGCTTAAGAGCAATAGGGACACGAACTGCTCACAAATACACAATAACATACATTGGAAAATAAATAAAAGGTTTCTGTTAATCATTAAATAATGTTAGGGTTTGTTCAGCTGCTGTGTACAGCCACTGGTGTCAAGTTGGCTGCACTGGAGTACCCATTTTCTGTAGAGCACTCCAATATCCTGCACAACAAGGGAAAGAATACCATCAAAAGCAATTCTCTTTTAGTTATGAAAAATTAAGTATCTGCATCCAAAGATCCCCACGCACTTTACAGAGTCAAGCTACCTACGCGTCAGACGAGCCTTAGTATTCAATTTGTAGATGGGGAAAATGATGCACGAAGTACTGAAGATAACTGTATCATAAGCAAGTCACTGACCCTTGGCTCGGCTTTGGCTCGCTTGTTCACTCAACCCTTGACCACACACCGGGAAAAGGGTGGGACCCGAGCAAGCACAGGGCAAGTGATATCAAAGGAGAAAGAGCAACCAGTCTCCACCGGCTACCTTTAGCCTGCACATGGAGTAATTTGGGCTGGAACCACATGAGGTGAACAACAGGACACTGACACCAGGTGCTGCAAAGGCGTTGTGCACACCACCCTTAGGTTCCCCTGGAACATGCGGTACTTGAGAAGGACTGGTCTTCAGAAACACCCCACTGGCCCCACTGTTGTGTTGCTCCTTTGTTTTCACAGGATTGTAAGTAACAATGATACCCGTCCCCGACAAGGCACTCCAAATCATCAGTTGGAACAAAGGGATCTCAGACTTGTGTTATTCAGATCTGGGGTTTTGTCCTTTGCTGCTGCTTTTCACCGCGCAACAAGGTGTTTTCCTCAATCTCCTCATAACATCATTTCTATGCATTTAAGCAACTTGAGCTGAGGCTGGGCCGTGCAATCAGTCTGGGAGGAATGAGCAGCTTTTTGTAAAAAGTAAGAAGCTGTAGAAAATAGAGCAGTGAGAGGGCAGTTCAGCATAGACAATACAGAGCAATATCCTAGAGGAAAGGAAAACATCTACACAATTAGCCATTGTTTGCTGGGAGAGACTAACCCTGTGCCCTCACCCAGGGCCAATGTGAGGCTGCTATAGATCCAGTGTCAAGTGAAACTGGTGACCAGTCACCAGTGGTGCCAGAGAGACGCCAGGCAAGGACTGAAGAACTATCCATGTGCCATGGATGGACATCAAACAGAGCAGAATCACAAGTGATTTCAGGTATGCCCTCTGTGGTTTAATCACCATTCAGAATACAAAGTAGAATTTTTCTGACAAGAGAGGCCTTAATATGGTGAAACCACACTAAAGATTAAAAAAAAAGAAAAAAAGTCAGCCTACGGAGGTACAAATGGAATAAGTACCCAAGGGCAGGTACTAATGAAAGAAATATCCAAGGGAATCCAGAGCTATAGGTAGCTGAACAGTAGCTCCAGGGGGTTCCCAAGAGACATCCGTCTAGATTACATCTCCAAGAAACACAGGGCAAATAATGGATACTTTTATCCTTAATTCAAAGAATTTTAGCCAGTTGTGTAGATATACCTAAGCTAGCTTCACTTCACAGTAGTGCACTGCAGACCTCCCAGCAGTGCCCCTGAAGCACTGTGTGGTACAGCATGGGCTGCAAACCCTGCCCCCCAGATTCTGTGTAAACATTTTTATCTCCTGCTTCTATGGCTACAGCACTGGCAACGCTTGGGGAATCCCTTTTAAAGTGAACCTCTGCCTACATGAGCTGCAGAGACAGCAACACACTACGAGCGTATTGTTTTGCCACCCTGTGGACCGCTTTGCGCTGGCAGTCCAGGCTAGGAAAACTAGCCATCCCCATTTCCAGTTCCTCCCTCTAGCACACGGACCCGGAATGTGGGGCTTGTCACATGCCCATGGGTTGACATTTTAATAGGAACTCTAAGTCAGATGATTAGCTGTTTGTCACTGCTTCTGCATGTATCATCTTCCTGCCTGCTGTTGTGCCAGTGACGTTATTGTTATTATTGAGCTGGAGGAGAGGGCTGGGAATTCAGTGCCTGATGGGGAGGAAGCGGGGAAGTGGGAGGAGTGAGGCTTGCGGCTGCACATCCAGGGCTGCATCATCAGGGCAGGAGGAGTTCAGTAAGGAGATTTGTGATCCTCACGTGGGATTTGTGGGAGGAGGAATCACCTAGCAATGCTCTCGCAGGCCATGTCTTTGCATCAGACCAGGGAAGAACCCTGAAACTCCTCTCTGATTTGTCAATAGAAATTCAAACTAGATGCTAGCTCAGCTGCCTTGTGTATAGTCCTGGAGATGGAAATAGCAATTTACAGGACAACAGGAGTTTGAGATCATCAGTCTGTTAAAATTGCCAGAATGGGTTGGTGGCCTGGGTGAAACAGGCTAGAAAATTTCCTCTTTTTTGTCCTTGAGGAAGAGGCATCTACCTCACTACAGACCTTCAATACACTTTAGCAACTGCTGTGCTGCAGGCAGTTAGGAAGCAAGGAGGCCAAACACAGGTATTCTAGAAAGGCACAATGCCATGAAACCAGAATTTTCCCCAGGTCTAAACCCTAGGATTCCTTCAGCCTAGGCTAGTCGCTATGGCACTGCACAAAAATAATGCCTTCCTTCTGACTCACCCGTCTGAGATCCTCTGACACTACCTGCAACCATGGGGAAATGCTCACATGTCCTAGGACAGACAGAAACAAGTTGATGGTGCTTCCTGTACGAACCTTATGCACGTGAACTAGTGAAGGCTGTGACACACCAGTCTCTGCCGTTCCCACTGCGGGCTGCTCTATCCTTAAGAGATTTGGGCGTGCGCCTGTTGGAGCTGAACATTGAGCTGTGCAGGAGGTCACACTACACCATACTGAGTAGTAAAAGCTTAGACACTAAAGCACCTGCCAGAGTTCTTGGGGGCACACTTCAGCCATCCAAAAGTAGATGTCATGATTCAGGTGAGAAAAATCCCACCCCAACATGCCTATTTATTGCCATTGACCACAGAGGCAGTTTAAAGTGACAGGCTCAGCTGTACATGCCTACATTATAAGTGTAGGTGAGATTTCTATCCCATGCCCATTTATACTCCTGTGCCAGGCAAGATTATCTAGGAGCTGCCACCATCTGAGCACATCTGCATCTAAGTAAACCTATTTCCTCCATCTCTCCCCTACTTCTGTTCAAGATGAGAGATCACAGTGCACCAAGGCTTGGAGAGGGAGCATTACCAAAAGGCCTCTGTGTTCAAGAAGCAGTGTGCTATGAAGTGCAAAGGTGGATGGTGGCCAGTATATGAAACAGCTCTCTGCGAGGCAGAGGGCACAAGCTAACACCCTGGATCTGCTGTGAGGATTTGTAATAGGCCCTTCCTACCCCTGGCACCAGCATGAGTCCCACCCTGCAGACAACTCAAGTGTTCCTATCAATATATAGGGACAAAGCCACCGGGATTATGAGATTCTTGGGGCGGCCTAAAGGATTTATATGAAATATAAATCTAGTCTAGAAAAAGACCAGGGCTTTATGTTCCCCTAGATCCTGGTTCTATCATTAAGGAGCATCCAGCTTGCTCTTCAGTTTCTTCAGGATTCAAGCTGACTCTTCGCTATAGTCTGGATTTTTTCCATTCTAGTCACACTGTAGAAGCAGAGTGCCAGCAAAACAGCAATGATGTCTTTTCCTACCCTTGTTCATTCTGAGTCAACACACTGGCACAGGGTTGAATCAGATATAGGAAACCTGCACCTTCTCACCTCTGCCACTGGTGTGGCCTTGGAGAATCACCTTACGCACCCGAGGCAGGCTGCTGTCCCACTCAGCCTCTACAAGTACTACTAAAGCTACTCCACAAATAAAAGATCATCCTTGCGGACGTTCTGCTTCTCTGGATTAGGCATGCAAGGAAAGGATTATTTGATACACTCCCATTCATTGTCCTCTGCGTAGCAGCAATTAATTTTCGTGCTGATTTGAGCATGCTGTTCCATTCATTAATACCTTCTCTTTTGCTGGTCAGTAAATAATTGTGAGCCCAACTACTTGTAGAAAAAAACCAAAGATATTCCAAGTATGTATCAGCTGAGTGACTGGGCTAAAATTGGCCGGCTATTTTGGCTTGTTTACAGCCAGTTCCCTTTAACTGTCCCCTGTTTGTAATGTGCATCTGGTCTGGCACATTACGTGACACACTTTCTGCCTCTTGTTGTTTAACTGAGATGTTATGAACAGGGGAATAATCCAGATCCAACAGCGACAGGGATGGTCAGGAAAGTAGCATTTTTTTTGTCTTACATCTCGCAGCCACTTTAAGAATAGCTCAGGCTCATTACCCCCGTTTTAGACGGGTAGAGGCATTCAAGCCTCACAGAGGAGACACCAATCCCTGGACCCCCGCCGAGCCCCGCTCCCACGCGCGGAGTGCCGCCCCACGCCGTCGCGCCGGTCGGGAGAGAGGGAGGAGCAAGGCGGCCCTCCCCGCAGCGCCAGGTGGATTCTGTGGCGGCTCATGCTGTATTTATAACCCCTGAGTCACGCTGCGGGGGTTGCGGCGTTGCTCAATCGTATGTTTATTTTGCTGCCTTTTAAAAAAGAAAAAAATATTTATTATTTTTATTATTTTTGTTATCTATTGCCGCGCAATAAATGTACAAAGGAAAACACGCCCCCCCCTCCGCCGCGCCGCGCCACGCCGCGCCTTCCCCCGTCACGCGTGGGGCTGGAAGGTGGTACAACCCTTCTTGCCCCCCTCCCCGACACGTGAAGGGTCTGCGCCTTCCCCCCGCCACGGGCGGCGTGGACCCGCGCCCCGCCCGCAGCCAGCGAGAGCCCCCGCCCCGGCGGCACCGTGACGGCGGGGGGGGGGGGTGGGTGGAGGGGGGAGGGCCCAATTTGCCGTCAGCGGCTGGTGCGCTCCGGCGGCACGGCTCGGGGTTGCGCTCCGCTGCGCTGCGCTTGCGGGGGCGTCCGGGGGCTCGCTAAGTACCCGGCCGTAGGGGAGGGAGCCGCGGCAGCCCTCGGGAGGGAAGGTGACAGCCCGACAGCATGAAGTTCCAGTACAAGGAAGACCACCCGTTCGAGTACAGGAAAAAAGAAGGGGAGAAAATCAGGAAGAAATATCCCGACAGAGTCCCTGTGAGTGTGGGGTGTGAGGGCAGCGGCGGCGATTGCTGCTGGCCCGGCTCGCCGGGCAGACCTCCTCGCTCTGCCGCCTTTGTTTTCCTTGTCGGCTGTCGTCTGCTGCTTTCTTTATTTTTTAAGGCAAAGGAAATGAGATTGGTGGAGATGATTGTGATCGTGATGTTCTGGTTCGCATTCCAGGCTGCTTTTTTCTTCAGCGCAAAGCCATGGCGCTTCATTGTGTAGGAAGGTCTGTGTTCGTGGGTGGGTGCGGGGCGCCGGGATGTAATGCACCCTTTTTTCTGGGATCCGCAGTAACTCGGCAGCGAGAATGCTGCTCATCTTTTTCTGGCAGCCTGCGTGCGTGGGGTTGGGGGGTGGGGAAGGAGCTTACCATCAGCTCTGGAAAAATGGAGGAGAACAATGAGTGAGTTAACCGGGTGCTCTTCATAGAAAACAAGGTCTGTATCCGTGTCGTCTGATACTTTCCCTTTATTTTTATTTTATTTTCTTTTGGCCTGTCTTTTCGATGTAGTCTTGCTGTGTTCTTTTCCTTTGCATGAGGGAAAAATGATACTTCTCAGTCTTTCTGCCCTCCTGTTTAATCATCCTGTGGAAAAAACGTCACTTGGAAAACAAGGTCATCTTCTAGCTAAACTTTGCTTCCTCATCCTTAGGTCCCTTTGGAGTGCCTGTGGAAAACCTCTAGCTTTATAATTACTAATAATAATTGGAAAAAAGAAATGACAAATCAAATTAATTGTGATTTTTTTTCTTGTTCCTTTTTAATAAACGTTTTGCAAATGTTCTTTCTTTCCATCCCCACTGGAGAAGTCTGTCCTAGATTTACTGCCCAGGGGTACTGCATGCAAAATAACTTAGACTCCCCTGTAAATCTAAGGGCAAGGGGGAACAGTTACACCATATGTTTTTCCTGCAGGCTAACACCATTTTTTATCTTCGGAGTGGCCCTCAACTGGACTTGCAAAAGTTTTTGGAAGTCAGTATTTGGGTGCATTTGTCCTAGCTGGTTTTGGGACCCCTGGCATAGCACGGCAGGTGGAACACGCAGCGAGTCAATGGTGAAGTGTGCGCGCGGTTCCTTGGTTTATGATGAGGACCGCAGAGGGCTCTGTAGGTCAGGAGTGAGACAAGCTGTAAACTGAGGATTAACATGGCAGATTGTGTAGCAGATCATGATAGATGTGTCTGGAAAAGCCGTGGGGGGAGCCTGGGACCAGACTCGGTCTGGCAAGAGGTAAAAGAGGTCAAGATAGGGGGGCATCAGCAGATCTTTATGGGGAAAGCCAGGACCAGAATAACAAGGTGTGCTATAGCTAAGGATAAATGAAAAGGATGCATACGGAAGCCCAGATGTGAATTGTCAGGGGTAACCTGTTGTCGGAGCTGCATACGGAGCAAATGAATGCAGCAGACAACTGTTCTTCACATCACTACTGTCTCTGCCCTTCCCGACAGCAGGATCCTTGAAGATGACGTCCGTTTGGCTGCCTACACTGCAGTGCCCTGATACATCTCAGCATTTTGCTGAGATTAGACTGTTGGCATGGTCCCACATTACCACAGTCACCACCCAGCAACAACAGACATACAGATAATCTGTATCTGCCCTTCAGATTTTCTTCGTAGGTTTGTTTGTGTGTGTGAAGGGTTTAGTGCTTCAGAAGAGATACCTGTGTTATCAGGCAAACTGACTACAGTTGATAGATTAGCAGAGCACCTCCATTCCTTCCCTGCCTCTTTGCAAGAGGGAGATCTTTCTTAAGCTCAGTGATGATCTGATTTAAATCTTACCTAGGGGCTTAGAAGCCCCAACACTCTCACCTCTTCCTCATAGGCATGACTTCTTTTCCTGTATTATCTAATGATCAAGCTACAAGCCACCTTTTTGAGTCAGGGTGGTCACATCAGTGCTGCTAGCTAGCAGTTCCGCTTGCCAGTAGTTTTTGAAATTGGAGGCAGGAGCTAAAGCTTTCTCTCCACTGCAATTTATTGTGTTGGATATTGCCTTGTTGGATGTGCAGGTAAAAAAATGTGCAAAGTGCTGTTGCTGTTCAGCCTGCACCTGCTCAGGGAGGTTGTGGGACTGTCCTTCCTTCACAGCACTTACCAACTGCATCTTGTATGGAAATGCATATCCTACCACAAACTGCTTGAAAGATCTTGAATGCCTTGTGCAAATTGAGGTGCTTGAAGTTCTTGAAGTAGCAGAGATGACCACGTTTCCATTTTAAAAACAAACTTAAGAATTTTCAGGGGTTTTGGCTGTGTGGCAGCATCCAAGTGGAGCACAGTGAAGAGATGTCCAAGCTAGCATCTCTGCCATGTGACATCCTTTGCAGATATTCACTTGGGTCTAGAAGGGGTCGAGTTGAATTAGCGTGGCACTTTGTCCAGACTAAATACACCAAGCTCATCACCGTAGCTTTTTTTTCCTGGCATAGTGTCTCACTGATGTGACAATACCATTTTGCTTCCAAAGAAGGCTTAGTCTACAGCAGTTCAGCCTTTCTGTTACGCAACAGATACACTTGCTGATTTGGGTTGCCAAAGAGCTAAGGGAGCATGGAGCCCTTAGAAATTAGTCCCACAGTGTCTCACATGGAGTATTTACAATTATAGGGTCTAACGGAATTAAAAAGTTGAGGAGGTTCAGAAAATCCAGCTTCTTGTTTAGGTGGTCAAAATGGCTTCTGCAGAACAGCAAGCCACATAGGTTGAATCATGTAATATATCTCTTACCAGTTCAAAAATGCATATCACAAAAAAAAAAACCAAAAACTGCCTTAATTTTTTTTCTGCACAAACCCAGTAGTTCCATGGAAACATACCTCCAACCTTTCGAAACGTTTCCAAGGCTTTTCATGGAAGGAGGTCTGGTCACTTTGGAATACTTCCTGCGTCTGAGGTAAACATTTTGCCTAGCTCTGGTAACAAAAATTTTCCTGTAGCAGAAGATCTCTTTGTCTGTTTGACCTTAAAGCTGCTGGGCTTCATGTTTTTCTATGTCGTAATGACATTAGAATATAATGAGGATTAGTATTTTGTGTCAAAAGTCTCTGTGGGTCCAGTTGCCCAGATGGTAGCCTGTTTTTTAATTATTAGATATTTATATGAATGAGGAAATGTCCATAACTATATAAAGTATGGAAAATAACCTTAAAGGATATGAATTTCAGAGTAGAAGATAACTGCTGAAGAACTGGGAATTAAAAAAAAAAAAAACATTCCCCAATGAGCTGTAGTTTCTCTTTAATTCTTTGCTTCATTCTAGAGCACTTGGTATTGGTGAATGTAGAAATTAGGATGTGGGACTATTGGGAGTAGGGCTGGTTTTGTGCTAGGTGGTTTGGAACTGTAACCTGGAAACAGTTCAACTTACTTGTGGTACTTGTGTTCATGTATTAGCCTCCTGGCAGCTCCTTCATACAAAATTAACCTGCATTGGGACTATCAAGGTGACCTGATTATTTTTTTTCTCAGCTATTATGGTTTATTTTTATGTCTGTTCTAGTGTCCATTTTTTACTCACTGTGCTTACTGCTGCAGTCTTGGGCTCCCAGCACAGCTATTGCCAGTGATTTTAAGTCTTCTTCTCACCTAACTGTTCTTTAATGTTGTGTATTTGTTACAGATTAAATAAATTTCTAAAGGCCTGGTAGCACCATCTCTCTCAAGGGGTAATATTCTTTTCCACTGATGCTTCTTGGTCCATTTCGTTTTGTGATACTCATGGGTTGTTTCTTGCTTTCTCTCACTCACTCTCTCCAGGTAATTGTGGAAAAAGCACCAAAAGCCAGAGTACCCGACCTAGACAAAAGGAAGTATCTTGTACCTTCTGACCTCACAGGTAATAAAGTCTATCTCCTTTCTTCTGATTTTCAGTGAGAAGGTCTCAGAAGTGCTTTTTACTCTATGATCAGCACCAAGAAAATACCCATGCAGGCTCAACATCTTATCATTACCCCAGTTTACCTGGCTGTCCTTGATATATTTATGTACCTTACAGCCTGGATTACAACGTGCAGAATTCTCCGAGGTCTTCTGAGGTATCCCACTGACTTAGCTAGCATGCATGTGTCACAGTTGACTTCTAGCCATGATGAAAATGACTGAATTGTGTATCATAGGCAGTAGCATAATCATCAGTCAATGATGACCTAGCTGCAGAGTTGCCAGAGGCTGTATCCTTGATGCAGGAAGAGACAAGTTCTTGAAATAGTCCCGTCATTTTTCACCCCTGTGGTTGGAGTCATGGCTACAAGGTTCCTTTTCGGAATGGTCATGGCCATTTTGTGTGTGATTACATTTGTTTTCATTCGAGAATATGAATGAGTTAAAGGAACAGCATTTCTTGCAGTATATAATGGATTGCAGAATACTTACTTGAGCAACATAGCTCAAGCAAATAGTAAGGAATTTGTTTTCAGGAATTTGTTTTCGGGAATGATATGACCATTTACACCAAGGCTAAAATCTCTAAAGTGTCTTTGATCTATAGGAATTGAAGGGTAAACTAGTTAGAGGTCTTCCCACCGATCCCCGCAGTAGAGCATTTCATACCAAGTCGGTGGAGTGTGGATTTAGAGGGTACATGGCCTGAGGCATGTACCTGAGAAACTGGCCAGCTTCAAGTGGACTGGCTGCTAATGTGGTTACAATCATGAAGTTACTGCTTTCTTTCCTGCATTGTTCATTTTTCCCTACTTTTTGCATATAGCATGTGACTTCCACCACCAAAAGAAAACCACCATGGTTAGAGTTAAAAAAAAAACCAAAAAAACCCCACAAAACAAACAAACGAAAAAAACCCCAAACCAAAACGTTCTTTCTGATTCTAAGACATTCTTCTCTGTTCCTCTTCAGTTGGCCAATTCTACTTCTTAATCCGAAAGCGGATCCACCTGAGGCCAGAAGATGCCCTGTTCTTCTTTGTCAATAATACCATCCCTCCCACCAGTGCTACCATGGGCCAGCTGTATGAGGTAAGCCTGGCCCATCTCTTTCTCCTTTTGTTGGAGTGTCCGGAAGAATGCATTTCCTCACTGAAGGACAACTGAGCAGTACTCAACTGGCAGTGGGTGCAGCTTGGTCACAGATGCCTGAACACGGACCCCCTTGGCCTGGGCTGTATCCCGTCATCTGGTTAGGGAAGTTCCATCCTGCAGTTATAAAGAGGAGCCTGGGGAGTTTCAGCATTTTGTTTGTTTGCTCGTTGAAAGGGTTGTCCTATCAGGTGGTGAATAGTTGCCCCAGCAGTGATATGTTGGTCCTACTACTTTAACAAAGTATTGAAATAAACTACATATATTTCAGAGGAAATACCGTGTCTGGGGTGGAGGGCGGAACATACGGACTAGCTTTCCGGTTTATACAAAAGAGATTTCCTTTTAGCCAGTAAAAGAACACAGTATCACTGGGCAACCAACTGTCTATAAATAGGTTATCAAGGAACATTTATTCTTTGTTCAGAATTACTTTTTCATAGTTTGTACTGTATATGTTAGGATCTTGTAGGACACTCTGAACGTTGCTGCTCAGCATTTCTACCGAGCAGTGTTATTTGATCGACCTTAAAGGCATATTCTGTGCCCATCAGAAGAATGTTCCTCAATTATATAGCCATTAGATCATGGCTGGTTTGCAGCCTGGATTGATTTCTCCTTGATTTCTCCTTCTGCTGTGTTAGTGTGTTTTAATAGGAGAGCTCCAGTATGGTGCTGTGAGCCTTATTTGACCTACCACTTTTTGACAATAACTGGACGATGTGTATGTGGACTGATGAACATGATATAAGATTAACACACACAGGGAGTTTTCCAAATCTGGACATGGAGGAGGAAGGTATGTCTAACTGTCCAGAGCTGAGATCAGGACTCTGTTCCCGGCGCTCTGCAGGCTTTTTGTGTCAGTGTAATCACTTAACATCTCAGCTTTGCTGCCCATATGTAAAACAAGACTAGAAATGCAGCCACTTATCAAAGTGTTCTGAAAAACGACAAATATAACCACTTTTACAAAATTCTGGAATATCGAGGGGTGATTTTTGACTTGTTAAAGCCTTCCAAGTCTCTCTTCTTGGTCTTACGGCCATACCAGTGCTGGAATTCTGCTGCACAGCCTGTAACAGTCAGAGCTGTTTCTGTTGCATGTTTGCAGCACACTCTGGCTGTGGCTCTTCAAGTAAATTCACTGTGTCCAGAAGTGTGACATGCCTGAATCTGGAAGTAGAGCTGTGGCCAGAGAGAGAAAGTTGCTATACGCTCTCTTTGGTATGAAGAAGTGAAGCCTTCGATGTAGAGGAGGAGAAACAGTGAAGGAGAGGTTACGCCCTCTTGTTTTTACAGTGATCTCTTGGTTGGGCTTTTTCACATGTAATGAGTTACAGGGCTTTGGTTTGTTACTTTCTCCCTTGCTCCCCTTGCAGGATAACCACGAGGAGGACTATTTTCTCTATGTGGCCTACAGCGATGAGAGCGTCTATGGAAAGTGAGCACCAGCCCCCCAGGCATGCAGGCGAGATGGACTGATGGAATGGATTTTGGGGGGGGGGATGTTGGAGAGGAGGAAGGAGAATGCCTGAGAAGAGGGAAAGAGAACTGGAAGTGAACCACATGCACAATGCCATCACCTTCCATGCATTAATTATAACCATTATTTTTTAAACTGAGGGGAGGGAGGGTAGGGGGACAGTGTATGAAAGGGTGAACTGAAAGACTTAACGAGGGGTTCTGTGCTGAGGGGTGGGGAGACTCCACTGTTTGTAGTTCCTCTCTTGCCACAGCTGGAAGTAGTTAGCCAGTACGGGAGGCTGCTAGACAAGCCAGTGTGGTGGAGCTCCAGGAGGGTGACTGGGCACGATGGCCGTTTTTGTGTAACCCTTTCATTGGATGAAGAAGGCATGCCATGTATTGTACACTGACCTTGTCACGCCTTGCCCATGGCATGGGCTGCACTCCTGTGAGCATTCAGTGAGCTGCGAAATACTTCACTCTGCCCACACAACGCTGTCCTGCGCTGACAGTCCTCACTCCAGCTGCTACCTGTGAAGTGTTTCAAGAGTATTGTGTTTCCCGTCACTTCCATCAGTATTGGAAGGGCTAACTCTGAGAGCTGGGAACTCCTCAGCTGTGAGACGTGAAGGTTGGGGAAAAGAAGGAAGGATTTTATTTTTTTTCCTTTGTTGCTTTAATTGCAAGTGCTAGACAGGGAAAATTTGAGATGACCCTTTTGTTCTTTTCAGTGAAGCCAACTCATAAGCATAGGGCTAGAAGGGACCTCAAGAGAATAACTAGCCCACTCCAGCTCTGAGACAGGACTGAGTATAGCAAACATGTCCACCATGGCTGCTCATCTAACTTGTCCATAATGAACTTCACTGAGGCAGATCCTGGAGGCTGCTGAGATTGTCTGTTCAGTTCCTAGCTAGCCTATAAGTGAGAGAGCTTTTCTTGTTACCTAACTTTAGCCTCCCTTGCTGTGCATTAAGGCAACTAACTACTAATGGTCTTGTTATTGGTGAACACAGAAAATTATCTATCGTTGTTGTCCTTGTACCAATCTTCTGCAGAATTGAAGGTGGCAGAAGTCCTGTGGGTTTAGCCTTCTCTTCCATGTCTCATCCCTGTACAGCTCTTGCACCACATGCACAAGCGGAAGAAATCAGATGCTCCCACGTGTGTTTTGCTGGCTTTTTGTGATTGGACAACAGTGTCGCTCTTCACCACAAGAGAGGTGCTTTTAGACTTGAAGGGGAATAGATTCTCTGTAGATTTTTTTTTAAATTATTTTATTTTAAGCCAGTGTTGTTCTTAGAAAGGTGCCAGATAGATGCTGTCCTGTGCAAGCCTTATGCTGTCATGCCAAAGCAGTTTTTTCCCAGTGGCACAAACAGCAGATTTTCCCATAACTGCCATCACTCTGATGAAGGGATAGGGTTTGGGGAGTGAGCTTTCAGGAAAATTCTGGGGTTTTATCTAAAAATCAGAGAACTGGACCTGAATTACTGTAAACATTCCTATGTTTAAGGGAGGGACCAAGAGGGAGGAAGAGACAAGAAGGATGAAGAAGACAGGCAGATTCCAAAATAAGTTTTGGGTGTTTGCTCTATTTGCATGAAGTTAGATCCCCGTTCTCTGCATTCCTCAGGAATGAGAAATAAAGATGAGTGCTCCTCTGATTGTGGGAGACAGGAAATCAGATTTCAGCCTTCTCTGACTGTTGTTCCACAGAGGTACATGAGGCGGAAGAGCAGACTGGGAGTGTGAAGTGGGAGTCACTGGCAGAACTGTGTGAAGGTCTGGGAAGGCAGCACAGTGGGGCAGGAGGGTCAATGCCTGTGTGGTACGGGAAGTAGCAGAAGAATGGGAGAGAAAGGAGGGAGCGCAAAGGATGTAGACAGAGGAGTCTTAAGGGGCAGACAGAAAATGGGGGAACAAAGGATGAAATGAGTGGGTTAGTATTCCCCAACTTTTCATCCTGAACTTCAGGTTTGCTGTTCTATCACGTGCACATCAGGTATAAATGCGTTTGGATGAGTTGTACCTACTGCCAACTTAGATAACTTCAGTTTCTGCCTGCAGTGCTCAGTCCTCTCTTTTTGTCCCACTCCCCTCCAATTATCAGGCTCTTTCCACGTCCTTTGGGTGCAAATCCCCATCAGTCTCTTGTTTTAGGAAGCTCTGAATGTTCTGAAGCAGAGAACAGACCCAGGAGGCTTTCTAGGGTAGAAGACAAGATGCGGGCAGATGGCGTGCATCTCTCTGCCGCTGTCCCACTTGCTCACGTGCACGCTGCTGCCAAGCACGTGGTTGTGTGTTGTCTCAAATGAGCCCGTGCTTAGGCACCCTCAGGGGAGAAAGAGTTGGCATCTGGGGTGCTTGGTTTTGTGTTCAGACCTCCCCTCCCCTCCCGCTGCTGGGTTTATAAGTGACATGTGTGGGACTAATCTCAGCCGTTTGTTAACATGTAGAGTTTACAGTTTAATTTAGTTACTTTACGGTTCTTTTAACTGGATTGTGGCACTTACTTCTGTTTTTGCGCTAGTCTGGTATTGTACGAGGTAATGATGGTAATTCTTTTTTGTGTTGGTTAGCTGCAGGTTCTTGTAAAATAAAGTTCATACTACTTGAGCTAAATCAACCAATCAATAAAGACGCATTTGAAAATCACAGGCTTGGTCCAAAATGGGTGACTGTAGCATTTCTCTGCACATGTGTGCTTGTAATTAGACCTGGATGACATGAGAAGGTCTTAAGGAGCGTAATGGATGCACTGAGGCAATCTATGCCACTCTAAGGCCCTGAACAGTCCTAGCCAGCTGACGGGGCCCCGAGGGCACCACCAGCCCTGACTGTCCCTGCCTATGGCCCAGGACCCCATGTCAGGCCCCCAGGGCCATCAGCCCCTGCCACAGCGACACTGCAGCGGGGCCGGCCTCCAGCTCCCGTGGCCATGTCCTGCCTGGCCACGAGCCATGCCGAGCCAGGCCTCAGCCCGTCCCGCAGCCCGTCCCTGTCCCCACAGCCCTGCCATCGCTGGGCCTGATCCTGACCCTAACCTGCAGGTGGGATTCCCATCTTGACCCGCCTCATCACCATGATGAGCCTTGTGGTCTTGGGGCTTGTGGCTGGGCCTGGCCACCATCCCCGGGACTGCCCCGCTCCTCACGTCGGGTGCCGTAGGACGGGTCCCGTGGTGCCCTACCAGCCGTGCCCCCCAGGGAGCCGCTAGCCCTCACCGTCTCATGGCAGCTCAGGCTGAGGTGGGACTCCCAGCCGCGGGCGGAGGGTGTGGGGGAGGCCCCGGGCAGGCCCCTTGGTGCCTCGCGGCCCTCTAAAGGTAGTAAAAGCAGAGAGGAGGAAATCTGGGACTCGTTGAAAAGTAAGCCTGCAGTGGCGGCAGATCGAGGCTGCTTTTCCTTGCAGGTATTTGTGCGCTGAGAGGCGAGGAGCCCTGCTGGGAGCTGGCGAGAGCGGCGGGCGCCATTTGCTCCGCGCTGTAACTCCCCGTCAGGCTCCGGAGCGGCCGTCGGCTCTCGCCCTGCCATGCACTGGGCGAGAGAGTTGCTTGGAGCGCTGAAGTCAAGAGTTAAAAGACACTGAAACTCAGGGGAATAAAACTAACTTCTCTTCCCCACAGTGTGAGCTTTTGTTGCTAGTTGCTGAGGGAGTTCATCCTGCACTGTGTAAACTTCGAGCCTGCCCATAGCAGCAGTTTCTGTGCCCATATCCACCGTCGCGACTAAAACAAGCCCCCCCTGTATGGCAGAAGGGTGCTGTGACTCCAGCCAGGTGGACAGAGATCAGCTAAAAGCTTACACTGTCCGCTGAAATAATTCGAATTTGAGCTTCAGACATAGCGCGCGTTTTGCTGTCTAGGTTGTGGTATTGTCTGCTGGCTCAAGTAGAAAGCGGCTGTGGAGTTTGTGGAGTTGTATCCATATCCAAGCAGGCCTCTCCCACTCCCCCTCTTACCCCTTTCCTAGGAAAATGGTGCGTCAGTGATGTTTGTACCTGCCATGCTGCTTTGCATGTCCGTGTCAGAGCCATCACTGAGAGAAACAGCACGCGGGCGCATTTGCTGAATGTGATTTGCCTGGTCCATATGTGAAATGTTAGCCTGTGCTCTCAAAGACTGTCACTTTTATTCTGTGGGTTATGGAAAAGGGATTGGACAAGGCCTGCAGGAAAACTAGGGGCTCAGCTGGTTAAGAGAGGTTAAGTAATTAATACTCTGCCTTGGTCACTATCGCTGCACCTGGGATCCTCTCTCCAGTCATCCTGATGCTTGCTTTGGAAGAAAACACTCTCCTGGAGCAGAGAGTACCTGAGGAAAAAGATGGCCCGGGTCATTAGGGCCTCACAACATCACCATGAAGGATATCTGGGCTAACATAATGGGTCCCAAATTATGCTAAAGACTGATGTTTTCACTTCCATAAAACAGTCATGTCCAAGATGAAAGAAACACTGATTAAAACAGAAATAAGGCTACTGGAGGGAGAAACTCCAGCTCATTCTTGTCACTCAATCTCAGATAAACGCTCCCCCAGGATGAGCCACAGAGTGTGACTAGATAGCTCATTGCTGGCAGGGGACTCGCAGGACTGACCCAGGCAGAGCACGGATGACCACAAACAGCAGCTGCTTCAGCTTTCGCTGCCAATCTTTAGTAGGATGTCCCATGGTATTTGTGTTCCTGGAAGCTTGTATGCATCCCAAAGCACAGCTCATCCTGGGTATACATGGGTTACAGGAATTAGTTAATATTCTCCTGAAAAAGCTGGATCCTGCAGCACCTTTCTGTAAAGTAAGGGTCTGATTCTCCCTGATTTTGCACTCAGGCTGATGTCATCTGGATGTTGTATTGTTCTTTGGGAATTAAAAATTGTTAATAAATGCTATAAATAGTGATAGCGTGGAAGCAGCAGGAGGACATAAAGATCCTCATTTTCAAGTGACAGCATTGCTAGAACTGCATTAAGTTTGAATGTACTGGATTATTAGCTGAAGTATGAAGTATTAAGTTTGAATGTACTGATTATTAGCTGACTGATCTGATTCTACGTCCTGCACCTCATGCTGGAAATACCACACCATGCTCACCCTAGACACACTTGTACACACATGCACCTTTTCCACCATGCCTCACATCGCATTAAACACACGTACATCTTCACATGCTGCACTGGCCACATCATGAATATTACCATGTCAAAATCCACTCTGTGTCTTCAGCTGCACCCCGTACCACACTGAATTTGCATGCATTCCCATGGTACACTGTCAAAAACCATGCACTTCCTATACCGAGTCTTGTATAGCAACAAATATGCAAAACATATCAATCCGAGGGTGTTCACCTCTAGCACATGTAAGCAGAAGGGATGTAATGGAGAGAGTGATATAGACTGCACACTTAGAATATAGTTCAACTCCCACATAGATAGCACATATGAAAAACACTGCGGAAAGGAAAGAAAATGGAAGATGCATGCACACTGAATATGACACTTTGCAGGCCTGAAGTACAGCCACTCCATCAAATATGGTGTACCCAGGCAATCAGGAAAGAAATAGAGCAAAATACATGCCTGTGCACACTGGTTTTCACCCAGCCCTTGGGATGATGGACAAACATACATTGTGCACTAACATGTATGTATTCAGTGCAACTGGAGCCAACAACCACGTGGCAAAAATGGCCACTGAGAAGTGGAAATCAATAGGGAAACACAGGATGGAAAAAATGCACAGGGTAATAATACACAGTCATGGTCTTCGGGTGATTACAGAAAAATTTGCAAGGGTAAAAGTAGGAGTGAAAAAGGAACCTGGAGTGCTCAGAAAAGGTACTGCAGCCTACACCCGCTAAACTACCTCTTATCTATGGAGTGCAAAGGGTGCCAAGAAAGCATCAGGACATAGGAAACCTTGGAGGAAAGGAGCCCACTACCTACAGCCGTTTTTCAGAGGTGAAGAAACAGCAATCCCTCTTTCTTCTCTCCTTTCCAATTGAAGGTGAAAATTAGAGTCTGGAAAAGCAGGACCCTTCTGATAGGACTGGATTGGATTGGGAGAATAGGAAGGAGGTAAAACTGGAGTATCAGCAGTTTGTGGAGTGGAGATGAAGGTAGTAGACTGGCAGAGCACGGTGTGGGAGGAGAGCAAGAACAGACTGGTGAAAGGGCTGCAGGATATGAGTGAACCTGGCAGAATTGCGTGGGAAGCCCAGCACTGGAATAACACAGTGGCTCCGAGGCAGGAGTGAAAAGATACAGACAGCTTAAACTAATGCCAAAGGTATTGCAGAAAAAGCTGCTCCTGGATCAGGCATGTGCTGCTTCCAGCAGGTACCTGTGCGTTCAGACTGCTTTCACTACCAGTAGAACTGCAGCTGCGTGCAGGGCTCATTTGCAAAGCTGAGTATCTGGTGAAGCCGTGGTTATTTACGTACCTATCTGTCTATCATCTAGTCCTTTTGTGCATAGTCATTACAGCAGCCATCCGAGCTCCCTGTGACCGTTGTGCTACCTCAGTGCTATCAGCTAACCTCTTTGACGGTGGGGGGACAAGGGTGCTGGCCAGATTAAATCCCTTTGCCTGACATCACACAGGAAATCTGTGGCAGGGCGAGGGAGTGAACAGTTATGACAGGGATGGTCCTTTTTCTTAAGAGCTATTCTGAACTCAAGAGCAAAATAAGCATATAGTTCAAGGAGTGGTATCACCATGCAGATACGAAGGGCAATAGAGTCAAATATTTAGGAGAGAACAACTAGAAGACAATGGGCAAAACAAGCCTTTTAGAATGAGAGCCAAGAAAGACAGGAATCAAGCTGCAGTGCACTGTGTAAGAATGTATATAAAAATGATGAAGAAGGTGCTAATACTGGTTAGAATCTGAAATAAGTATTTTTCCATTTTCCTGTGGTTGTTCAGATGTAACACTGGAGTATTTCAGGTCTTACTCACAGTTCATTTGTTCCAAGGGGCATACAACAGAAAATGAGCAGTGACAGGTCTGATCATATTTCATTAGTTTGCATTTTATTGTTTCATACTTATATAACAAGTTCTATATGACAGTCTCAGTCCTTTCAAAAATACCGATCTGTTCAGCCTCGGATGGAGGCCCAGTGGGGTAGCTCTTATTGTCTCCAGCCTGCTGCTGGGGAAATTGAGGTGCAGAGACGTGGACTGGTTTGCCTCAAGGCCACACAACAAATTAGAAGCAGAGTTATGAAAAAAGCGTTGTCTCCCTGATCTCTAGCACCTCTACTAGCAGGATTATACTCATTACACAGTAAAATTTGAAATGTGGATTCTGTATATTCGTATTATCTTTCATTAATGAAAGAAACCCCTCATCATCTTTGGGAACACAGCATTGTAACATTTTGATGTTCTGCCATTTGCGGACTGGAAAAGCTCTGATTTCTTTGCCAGAACCAGCAACAAGAAGGTAGCTCCTACTCTTGACATACTGCCAAGAAAACACTGCTGAATTGTCTTTGAGCAACAGCTCTCTCCAAAGCTCATTGATACATTTATCAGTGCCTTCTTTCTCTGGAACAAAAAACACATCACAGTGCAAGCCTGGAAAAAAATGTGCATTTTCTTCTTGTCATTTGCATTTTGCTGGATTTTCTGGCAACTTACAAGTATTTAGTATCTGCTCTTCTATTCTATTATGAAGATGTTTCATAAAATTTGCAAAAGGATTCAAATGATTTAGAAGCCTAAATATAATTTTGAAAAGAATTTAGGCATTTAGCTGTAGATCTTCAGGGCTGAAGTCCCACTCACTCTTGAAAATGCTGAAATAAACACAATACTGTAGCCACAGACTTTCAGTGATATTTTGTTTTGTAGTATTTTTAAAGACATAGTCACATGACAAAGCAGAAAGAAATCGTGATGTTTTTGAAACTATATAGCTATATGCAGCTGTGGCTGTCTAAATAAAAATCAGATATAAGACACTTTTGGAAATGTTATCCTTTTGGGGTAGCATTTCCTGGCTGCCAAAAAAAAAAAGAGAAATGAACATTTTAAAATCTATTAATTTGCTATGGATGTCATGGAGATGGGTGTTAGAGTGTTTTCACTGTTAGAGAAAAATGTCATACGCTGTTTTGGCCCCAGAAGATGAGAAAGCACTTATCCGGTGGTAGAGACTGAAGGCCCTACGGCTACCTAATAAAATGCAGAAGAGACATTAAGTTAACATCACTGCAGTGACTGAGATATTTTTGCTTCTTATAAAAGGTTTCAGCTTATTTTGTCTCGAGGATGTCCTGTAAGAAAACCGCATTTCTCCGACTCAACCACAGGGGAAAATACAAAGGTATTAAAACTTTGACTATTCCAGAAGGCAGAATCAAGGTGCATATTTGGACCAACTTCTGAGCTCCAGAAAAATCACAAAGCTGCTAAGGCAGATTCATATTTTAGTGTATTCTTACAGTCTATTTTAGAATATTCTTTTACTGTAGTATTCTCTTATTTTTCCAGAAAGCAGAAAACACATCCAAGCAGTACATCCCAGGTAGCACGAGCTGCAATTTGCTGTCACGCACTGACGCTTCTCTTGACTCAGGCATTGCAGGTCAGTTGCTCCCACAGCACGGACGTATTCTCCTCTTTCTGCAGTTGGTGTTGGGTTGTCCAGACTACAAAAATCTCCTTGAAGGTACCTCCCTGCACGGGATTCCTGGTCAGAGCCTGCCTCCCAGAGAGGATCTGAACATGCCCCCCGGTCTAGCAGCATATTCTTGAATGAGACAAGAAAGAAACAATTTTAAAAGGAAAGTAAGCTGTGCTGGGCAATTTAGGGTGAGGTAGCCACAAGAAAAGAACACCACTCAGTGACTTAAGATCTAAGATTTATTTACTAAGGGAGATGTTATTAGCAGGTGGCTGGCAATTTCTAGCTATGAAACGCAAGCGCGCACACGTGCTCTCTGCAGAACACCCCCCCCAACCGAAAACTCCAGTATGACCGTGAGTGGCACCAGGGGCTCAGGGCAACAACATTGTACCGAGCGTAACTGGCAGGCTTTCTGTAACAGGAGGCTGCAGGGCTGCCGTGTGTGGGAGGACTTCCCTCACGCCAGTGACAGGTACTTCCAGCTGACTCTGAAATGGATGTGAACAGCCCATGGTGCTCCAGAAACCTCAGCCTGTCAGAGCCAGTCAGAAGATCCATGGCAGAGCACGTGGCAGCCCTGCTCAAACAGATTTAAGAAAGAGCAACACCCACAAAGGAAAGGAGGTAAGTGAGGAGACACATGAAAGAAGACATTGCTGGGGACGTGGCCGGAGATGCACCCTTGCAAGGAGAAGCTCCATGCCAGAGCAGGGACACGCCTGAGGGACTGCGGCTTGTGGAGAACCCATACCAGAGCAGGGACACCCCCAAGGGGACTGCAGCCTGTGGGTGACCCACACCAGAGCAGACGAAAATGAGTAAAACGTATGGACTGCCAGAAAGAAACCATTACATTCCAACCTCAGCCTCCTGCACTGCCCATCACATCCCTGAAGGGATTGGGAGAGACTGAGTGTAATGCATGGCAAAACCAAGGGAAGTTGGGACCAGGAGGGGGTGGGAGTGGTGTTTGACTGAAGTTGAGCTGGGGGAAAGAGGAGGAAAGGTGTTTCCCTAAATGTTTGTTTAATTGTTTACTTTTTCTTCTTTTCTCAATATCCAAATCAGTCATCAAAAGTTTGTGCTAGTTGGCAATAAATTAAATCAAATAAAATTCCACAAGTCAAGACTGCTTTGGCCGTGACAAGTACACTTACTCCAGCTGGTAGAAGTGTCCAAGGCCTGCCTGGTGGCCCAGCTTATACATCTAACAGTTCCAGCTCAAGCTTAGCCTTCTGTATGATGCTGTACATCTGGGCATGTGGTTCCTTCCCTCAGCGACAATTGTTTTCACTATTTATTGCTGCCTAACTGAGATGACCAGTAAAAGTCACCAATTACCTCATTTTCAGGTCAGCCCAGGCTGCTTTAGCTTTCTCCATATGTTAAGCCAATTAATGGTCTTTTCTGGGGTCACTAGTATGTTACAAGGATGTAAAGCTGTTCAGAGTTCCTCTGTGCTTCTTTTTTCTTTCTGTTGCATACGTGAATCATTTGGAACAAGGCAGATGTAGTTCAGAGCTTCGGGGGAGCTTTCCCCATAACAGCTATTTGTGCTTTCCTTGGTTTTCCCAGTACATACCAGAATCATCTGAAGTGTTAAAGCTGGCAAAGCAGTTCAGGTCCCATTTTGTCTGAGCGATAGTTTTGGGCAAGTTTCACCACATGACAAGCCTAACCTCCATTTCCAAAGGACCTCAAAGCAATCTACAGAGATTGATACTAAAATGGCCATCACACTTATGGAAAGGCAGCTGTTCTTTAAGCTGCAAAAAACAATCATAGATCAGCTAACCACAGGGTAGAAAAAGCAGAATAACATCAGGTCTCTGAAGCAGGAGGTGGGGGGATTCTGTCTGCTAGAACTGGGTCAACAGTTTCATAGACTCATCCACTTTCACAAATACTGAAGATAATTTACTATTATTCATAAGCTTAGTTTGAAAATTATTTTCTGTCTCCAAATAGCATGGTTTTTGATTGGAAATATGAAAGATGTAAGCCATGCGTAGTGTGGGAGTTTTAAAAGCAGAAAAATGGAAGGCTAAATTATATAATGAAATAACAGAGAAAAATGATATATGCTGGCTACAATTTGGGAATAGTGTGTTTTCTGGGGAGTTTTGTACTGCCTCATAAAAAGTACAGAAGAAGAGTCAGGGTGAACTAGTCTAACCCAGTGTGAGTGAGGCAGACACCTCCCAGCTGTTCTGGTTTTCTACCTTCAGACAATTGTTATCATAAGCGTTTTCTATTAAAAACTGACGTTTCAGTCAAAGAACTCAAATATCCACTGTTTATGTAAGATATTTATTTGTCTGCCTGATGGGGTGTAGGACTTGTGAATCTCCAAAGTGTAGAACACAGATTATAAAGTCATCCGATGGGACAGATTCAGTAATGTTAGTGCAGGACCCAAGACCACAACATTAAGTAGGATTCACTGCTATGAAGTTTAGGGGCTGTAACCAAAACTTAACTCTCCTGGGATTCAGTGTAAGGGAGAATAGCCTTATCCTTCCAGGTAGGTAACAATAACGGTAACTAGTAAACTCCTGTGCAGCAGAAAGCAGCAATGAGTCTCTAAAGGATAGGAAAGAGCATGAAAGGAGACATAAAGGATTGACACTGGAAGAAAAATATTAGATGCTTGATCCTACTTTCACTGGCACTACTGAAGAGCTTCGGTTTGGTTTCTATGAGAACAGACTCTTCACCCAAAAGCAGAGACGAGATTCTGCTCTAGGCTACATTCACGGCACTGAGATTGGTAGAGTTGCACAGAGGCAAGTGACAGTAACATCTTGCCTTGTCTGTAAGCACCAGCTTAAAATCTCTCTAATTCTCTGGCATAAGAACAAGTAATTTGATAAAAATCAGGTTTCCTTTATGTTAAAGACTGTTCTAAGCAACTCTTTTTTTTCCTGGAGACTGTAACACTTTTTTAACATAATCAAATACATTTGCGTCAAAATAGTTGGGAATCTCTTCTGCCAAACCTGTGCATTATTAGTAAATATTATTCAATTTACCTTTTGCACAAGCAGATATTAATAGATTTCATAATGATCTCGCTTCATTATAATTTGCAAACAAAACCAGAACAACAGAATTTATTAGCAGGTCTGACTCACCTGTATACATTTTTTGAAGACAACTGACAAGACTCTGGTCAAGGAGTAATAAAAAAAATTAAAAGAGAATGATTTTAGCCTTCTGCTGAACCAGATGAAGAAAAATGAAAAGAAATTCATTAAAAATACCAAAATACAAGTCTGCAGAAATATTATGTTTAATTGGAAGTTTATTTCAAATAAATTACTTACTGTTCGTTAATTACTGTTGCCAAGCATATTTTAAAGGTTCAAACTGCTAAGAACTGCCAGGTCTGGCAGAATGGTTCTGATTCACATCTGCTCCTGTAGGAGGTTGATAAGCCAGGGTTATTTTACACACATGATATTTTCTTCTTCTTTCCAAAATAACTGGATAAAATAACACCTACACTCAGAATTTCTCAGCTGAAAATCAAGTTGAAAGTTCCACCCCAAACCAGAACCATGAGTAGTGGAGTAAATGGATATTTCACCCTTCGGATGCCCAAAATGATGGCAAAACTGAAGTTCTTTGTTTCCAAGCAGAAAATCTGTTCCTCTTCAAAGTTCAGTGAAAAAATTCCTTTCTTTCTTGGTGGGAGTTGAAATGAACCCAAGAAAGCTTTGTGGTGGTTGTCTGCAGGTCTCTATTGCGAATGCATCAGCCTATGGATGGTGCCACCCTCCTTCACTTCCCATTTCAGTCATCATCATATATGTCAGGCTGGAAAACGCTGTTGAGAGGTGATTAATACTGGATTTTAGACTGGGTAGATCCTACCTGGGGACAGCCGGCTTGAAAAAATATAAAGCAAGGTTGCTGCTCCTTTGCTTTTGTGCTCTCAGTGGACTCAGCTGGGAAATGATGCAAGATTTAGAAAGGAAGCTGAGAACTACGTGGAAAAAACATGTTCTGATTGAACTGGTATTTCATGACAGGTCTTATTGGCCAGCAAAGCAGCAGATATGAGACAGTTGGCTGGGTCTGACATATGTCACCGTGTCAGGGTGTTCACAGCCCTCAAAACCTCGTCCATTGAAAACCACTGAAAAACATATCAAATTATTAACAGATGGCTGTTAACAGCTCCTGAGAGCATCTTCCTCTACGTTTCCAAGCAACTACCCCTTCAGTGGACATGTCAGCACAGCATTAACTATCACAGGTAGTCCAAAGAAGTCAGATCACAGTGAAAAATTCTCTTCTGCCTTTGTGATTAATATTATTAAACAAATTAGACTACAGATGATACAAATTCTTAAAAAAAGAACTGGATTATCTAAAGTTTTTTTTTCCCCAGGGTTTTTTTTTCCTAACATTATGTACACAGCAGGACTGCTTCAAATTGTATCCAATACCGTAAGAAAAATTCAGCCCCTTTTAGGCATTTAACACATTGCAGGCAGCATAGACCAGAAAGCTAACAAGGTTTCCACCAAGTCAGTCATTAGGAGAGATTGTCAGATGGCATAATGCTTGAATGGGTATTGTCAAAAAATATTAGGGTTTAGATGTCAGTCCTGCAAAATTACAAATAACAAGCAAGTAGGTGGTAGACCAATTTCCCATCTCCTAGATGTCTGTGGCAGCGTGATTCTTGTAACAATAGCACCCATGTAACTGCTTTAGAAAAGAGGTGAACTAAGCTGATGTAAATCCTCTTTTGTGGCCCACCCTCTCCTGTGTTAGGAGCGCCTTTTCTCAGCATGGCACCACCTTTCCCACACCACTGCCTTCTTAAAATGCATTTTGATCTCTCTGCTCCCTGAAGCACTGGGGACTGAGGGTCTCAGCGCAGCCATGCTTTTTCCCTGTTTCCATCCCTCTGACAACCAGTGGAGCAGCTCGGCAATGCACAGTGCCTTCGAGAGAAGGCTGTGCTAAAATACTTATTTTTGTCTTAGAATGTGTAAACACTGGTTTTCATTCCAGAGCCCAAATAATTTCCCACCCCTCCAGTGCTGTCAGTATAGTTTATGAATCTAATAGTTGATTATGGAAAAGTCACAAGTGATACCAGTCTGCAGAAGTAACCCAAACCCATTCCTTTCATTCCTCAGACTGTACAGGGAGAACGGGGCACAAATTTCATGTGCTGGGAAAAGACTCGTATATTCATGAGGTGCTATCGTACATATTAAACAGGAGAGTGCTCCTCAGAGGCTGAAACAACACCCAGATGAGAAGAATTTACGTGCCAAGAATCCTGCCTAGTTTGCTTTACATTCTGCTAGGAAGAAATACAGAAAACAACAGTATTTATCAAAAGGTATTTGAAGTACTTCTGCTGTTTTTCTCACATGCTGTGTTAGTTTTTGTAAGTTAAAGTGAATAGCTATTAAAGAAAACTAATGGACACAAAGGAGTAACATTTGCAAAGTCTTTATTAATTGCTTCTGAACTGACTACGCTTTTAAAATAAAATCCTTTTGCATCCACACAATAAACACTATCATGGAAGATTTCTCTGGTTGGAGAGTGACTTGCAGCATGCCGTGTAAGGATGAAATTGCTGTTTATTCTTTACTGTAAGGCACAAAAGAATCCTGGAAGATTGCTGTGATGGCTGCTGAAAATTTTTAAATCCTTCCAAGGCAATCAAGATGAGTATTCTGCAAAGCAGAGGGGCTAGAACTACTGTAGGATTTTTTCTCCAGTATGTCATATCTCTCAGTATTATTCTTAGTAGCATGATTTTCTGTACCTTGTTGATGAGGGGTTTGCCTTAGAAAGCCCTTTGTTCACAACTATGAGCTAGTCCTTATGTCAGCCAAAGGAATAAAGGTCTTCTGTTCCGAAAGCAGCCTGGTGTCCTATGCCATCCTGCTTTATTTGAAATCTGAAATTGGAAGACATCTTTTATTGTTAACATTTCTAGTCTTACAATAAAAGGCACATAAAGAAATGGTCCCTCATTTGTTTCTCTGGGTACCCTTAGTTGTCTTGGAGTTTATAGGGGTTCAGCATGGAAGGGGCAGATGGGTGAGCCATCCCAGGCTCTGCTCCATCACAGAAGTCTGTATACAACGGACAAAAAGTAAGGCAGATAAACTTAATATTCTCCTAAGAGAAAGCCCATGAGCTGTAGCTGCGGCTGTAGTCTGTACTGTCAGATGTGAATACATCCCAGTATTGCTTCACAGCCCTGGAAATGGGGACTAGTAGACAGTGAGGATAAGGCTTAGCACAAGGAAGAACTCATGGCTGCCGTACTGGGAGCTCGAGACGGCAGAGGGGAGACAAGGGACAGAGATAAGGACGAGGGCCATATCAGTAACACTGTCCTAACTACTCAAAATGCCATTATAAAAGCCTTTGTCTGTCCAAGCCTTGAGACAGAATTCCCTCTTTCTGAAAGACAACATGCCCAAAGGTGTCCACCTCCCAAAGGAGGCTTTGTAAAAGCACAAAATAACAAACAAGGATAACATAACCTTGAAAAGAAAAGAAACTCAGATTTCACTTGCTGGGGGACTAACACCTCCTCTGAGTGCTTTACCCTGTCAGGCTGATCCTTCCCTGGTCCAGTCCTGCAGTCTTTTCAGTGATTTCCTGCATTAAATAAGCGATAAGCACCCTCAGCCCCCAGAAGGCATGAGGCTCTGCTAGAGGTATGCACCCCGAGCAGGTCACCTTGCTCTGCTCTGGTTTCAGGGCTCCTTTGCTGTGTGACCCCTGCCTGCCCCATCCCACCTTCTGGAAGCTGAGGATGTCCAGCCAGCTGCAGGGAAAGTGCCACCTCCCCTCTCCTCAGAGGGGTCCCCTTGACTGAGCATGCCGCAGCGGGGATGGGATGACTGAGCAGACTTTCTTGTCCTCCCATCTCTGCCACCTGGCTATATGTCTTACCTTCCTCTCCTGTAATCTGTGGCCCTTCAGCATGCCACCGCACATCCTACAGCGTCGGTGTATGTAGGTCTGGGACAGAGAAAGACATTGGAGAGATTTCTAGACACCCTGTCACTCAAAGGTAATACAAAACTCATACGTATGGGTTATATATCGTAAATTTTCACAGGATTTTCCTTGGACTGCTGCCATGCTGGAGCTACACTGTTTTCATGCTTATGGAATAAGCTTCCCCAAACCGGCACTCACCATTCCACTACGCAGCCAGTGGTCATAGCAGGAAAAGGTTAATTACACAAATTCCTGCAGGCAAAGCACTAAATGCTTCGATATCATTTATAAATATTTTCAAAGGTACGAAGTTTTCTTCAAAAGCTTCACAGAACGATGGTTGAGAGCCTGGTCCGATTTCTAATCCTGGGTTTGTTCCTAATGTAAACAAAGTACAGCAGAATTAATTACTGGTGGTTGTTTATTAGTCATTAAAAAATATTTGATCAAAACACCTATTTTTACTAATCCAGTAGATGATTCTAAGGAAATTGTTGGTTTGGGGTGGGGTTTTTTTCCTGCTATGTTCTATAATATGAACATAGATGAAAGAGTATAACAGAAAATTGACTTATTCTAGAGTGACTGGCAAGTCGTCCAGTCATCAGTGTTCAGAAGATAGAGCTTCATCCTAGCAAGCTTTAAAGATATCTTATCTTTAATTGGCATAGACTGTTTGACGAGTTTATGTCTGAAGAGCTTGAGAGAGAGGCATATTTCTCTACCTTATAAGAGGATGCTTGGGTATGTGTTGTCAAAAATCCTACTGCAAGCTCATATTTGATTTGTCTTTTCATCCTAGGTTTCATTCTGTGCTATTCAATACCCAGAATCTCCCTGATGATAAGTATTTACTGAACCTGAATTTAATGTATACTCTATGCATTATTTCTGCACTAAGCATTTACACTATAGCAAATGCTAATTAGTCATTACGTATAAATAACATAATTTTTTCATCCTTGAAATAATTGGTCAAAATCTCTTGTTATGGGAGACACCTCAAAAACCTCTGTTAGATCACTGGGTTTCTCACTCCCGTAGACTAGTACTGGGTATGGTACCTTCTTACAGTTTGTTCAAATCATATCTAGCCACCCTGGACTCACTCCATATTGGGTTAAAGTGCTCATATTATAGCCATTTCTACTGATGTCATTGCAAGGGCACTCTCGGTTATTTTTGAAAGGTAGTGGCATCCGAGATATGTTCCTGAGGACTGGAAGAAAGCAAATGCCACTCCTGTTTTCAAGAAGGGCAAGAAGGAGGATGCAGGCAACTACAGGCCCCTCAGCCTCACATCAGCCCCTGGGAAGCTGATGGAGCAATTTCGAGATGCATGGAAGGACAAGAAGAGGATCAGGAATTGTCAGCACAGATTTATGAAGGGGAAATCATGCTTAACCAACCTGATAGCCTTCTACAATGAGGTGATTGGTTTGATGAATAAAGGGAGAGCTGGGGATTTTATTTGTCTTCACTTTACTACGACCCTTGACGCTGTCTCCCATGGAATCTGCATAGAAAAGCTGATGAAGTATGGGGTTGGGTAAGTGGACAGAGGGGTGGATTGAAAACTGGCTGAACAGAGAGGCCCAGAGGGTGGTGGTCAGTGGCACAAAGTCCAGTCGGAGGCCGGTGATTAGTGGTGTGCCCCAGGGGTCAATGCTGAGGTCTTAGCTGCATTAGGAAGCGTATCGCCAGCAGGTCGAGGGAGGTGATCCTTCCCCCCTACTCAGCACTGGTCCAGTTCTGGGCTCCCCTGTACAACAAGGATATGGACTTTTAGTGGAGCAAGTACAGCAAAGGGCCACAAAGATGCTGAAGGGACTGGAGCATCTCTCATATGAGGAAAGGCTGAGAGAGCTGGGACTGTTCAGCCTGGAGAAGAGAAGGCTCAGGGGGCATTACATTAATGTGTATAAATACCTGATGGGAAAGAATGAAGAAGAGGGAGCCAGACTCTTCCCATTAGTAACCACTGACAGGACAAGAAGCAATAGGCACAAATTAAAAAACTTGAATTACAGTCTGAACAGAAGAAAAAAAAATACTGTGAGGGTGGTCAAACGCTGGAACAGGTTGCCCAGAGGGGTTGTGGAGTCTCCGTCTGTGGGGATATTCAAAACCAGACAGGACAGAGTCCCAGGCAGCCCGCTGTAGCTGACCCTGCTTCAGCAGGGAGTGGTGGGACTGGATGATTTTAAGGGTCCCGCTCAACCTAAATGATTCTGTGATTCTGTAAATTAAAATATAATTTCTTAGGAAGACATGCCTTGTGATTTGCTGAGGTTCAGATATGTAATTTCTTTTCCTGATGCACTGAGGAATCTGCAGAAATAAGTTTTTGGTTTCCAGTCATTTTCCAGTCATTGGCTTTTAATATGTGACCTGAAATTTCACATCAGCTTAAGTGGTAGGAGGTTCAGGTAATGAGTGATAGAAAAATGTGAAAATAGCAGAAATTTGCAAAATTTGTTGAATTATATGTAAGTTACTGCTTTCTTCCTATTGAATAATGAGGATATTTCATTTTTCTGACTAGTGTAAAATGTAATTTGGAACTGATATTAGGAAATATCAACCCAAATATGATGTTCTAGACATAGTATATTGCTTTGAGAGGCTAATTTTGCTTGAATAATTTTCTGTTAGTACTTGTTTTATTTACAGCTCTGTTTAATGGTACGATGTTGATTTCCAGATGTTTTGGTATACATTCAGTGCCTTTAGTTTTTTAAATTATTTTTGCTGAAAGGCATAACAACACGCTGTTACGATTCCCATCACAATTAATTATTTTTGCAAGTTCATATTCTGTAGGATTCTTTGCATCTTTTCCTGGTCTTTAGCAATATCTGTTTTTCCCATTTAGTATTAATGTGTTATTTATTCTTTTCATAGAAATTATTAACATACATGTATATATCTCAAAAGTAAGCTGAAGAGACAGAATAATTTCTAGAATCGATGCCCTGTCCTTCCTCACATAAGTCTACCACACTAGTTACCATTTCTTTTACTTCACAGCTATAAACTTGTTTCAGAGCTACGGCAAGATAAAGCCAATTGTAGGTAAATAATTTTCTGCAAAATTAGAGAATCTCCACGCTTTGCTCTTCTGCGCATGTATTCACCATCTCCACTCCTTGTGTGATGCTGAACCTCCAAGTGCTGTCCTGAACAGTAAAAATGACCAGTGATTTCTCCAAAAGGAAATGCAAAAATCCAAAATGTACACTTTTAAAAGTATGAATCAGATACATTGGATGGACTGACACAATATCAAAACTGTTAAGTGCTCCATCACTGCCATTTGTACTGAGTAATAAGCAAAGAATCAACACTGTGCTTCTATAAAGTCTTTTCATTGAATTCTCAAATTTGAAAGCTGTCAGGGAAGTTCCCTCCAACAACGGTCTACCTGAATAATGAAAACAGCAAGAGGAATACTTTCAGCCACACAGGATTTAGCCATCCCATATTCTATATACCTCCAGGAAGAGGCTGGAGTATTGGAATAAATCTTTCTGCACCATATGTGATTTTGTCATGTATATCAACCTCCAGGAAAAATGCCTTGATGAAAGATGATCTGTGCAAGCAAAGAGGAAGATTTATCTGCTTGATGATGCTTTCAGTGGAAATCAACACTAGTAATACTAGAAGATCTACTGAGATCCAGACTGCTCACCACGTCGAAGGTATAATCTCAGAATAAACCTGTGCTGATTAAGATAGAGTCCCAGGTTAAACCTGTGCACATGTTAACTTTGCGTGTTGACTACGAATGCTTGACTGCTGAAGGGAGCTGGCAACCCTGTCTGTGAAACACAGGCTAGCAGTCCAAACAGATAGTAACCCTGTGTGAAAAATGAGACGGGATTTCTTAGGCTACATCCATGTTAGTCAATCGAACAGTTCTGGGACAAACTGGATTTATATTCTTACCTTATGTCTATGTTGTGTGCCACAGTGCTGGTGTCTCTATTCCCCACACTAATGTGGCTTTCTGAATAGGAAGCAAAAGAAGGCCGATTTCTGCAGCTGACAAGGTATCACCTAAGCCACAGCATCCACGAGACTTGGTGGGAAAAATTGGAGCTTCCCTCCAATAACTCAGAAACTTGTCTTACAATTACCGACAAGAGAGGAGAGGTGGCAGGGACATGGACACGGACCATCGCCTCTGCCAGCCATGTTACTGCTCTCAGCTCCCAGCAAGCCATCCACCCACTACGGAGCAGCTGGCCCTTGCTGCTCCCTCACGCCTGCTCTCAAACCATCCAGCTTGCAATTTAGGCAAAGCCCCGTTTTGAGGGACAGTGTGTTTATTAGCATATGGTTATGGAGCCCCAGCCAGTTTTGACAGCAAAGAACACGTCTTGGCACATTCAATTCTTCTAGAATAGATGTAGCCTTAGAATAGCATACTTAAAGTCTCCTGATAGCACATTTCAGAGGACACCTGGTCAAAACATCACAGAAGTGCTGCATAGCAACAATTCCCACTGCTAATGCACGTATGGGCTATATAGGTCTACATAAATCCCGAGTCCAGTATCTGAAATACCTCAAGAGACAGAGATAGGGAATTTAAAACCATGATCACATACAGCACTGGAAAATGCATAGAGCACAATAGCTACGGCACTGCGCTGAACCCAAGGGAATGGACTTGAGCATGTGAGGATTTTTTCTGTTTTCATTCTCGTCTTTGGTGAGTATATGACAACATTCCAGTCTAGAAGCTCCAGCGCTACCACTAACAGTACTGACAGTTCATGTCTCAACAGAACAACAAAATCAGCAGCACCAATACGACCTCAATTTCAACAGCTAATCCTTCATAGGACCCATCAATATCTTCCTCTCTACTTGCCAAGACAGCACCATCCCATAGTCAGGGAAAGGAAAGCAACAAGTGAGTTTCCAGAGCAGATGAGCAGAAGACTTCAAGAACAGCAGACTGGCGTGGGCAACTGGCAATCCATAACCTTGCAAGCTGGTGTACAAGCATGGCATTCAAAAATGAGAACAAAAAGCATGCAGGGCAGAGAGTAGTAAATTAAAGCTCTGATGGTAAAGGTGCACAGAAAAGGGGATTGCCTTTGATATGGATATTATTTGGACATGCCACCTGGGAAAAAGGCAATAGGGTTTGTGGGGGATAGAGATGTTAGGAGTGGACTGCCTATGGTGAGCCAGCTAATCAGGACTGGAGTGTTTTTTGCATAAATAGGAACAAGAGAGAAAATCAGTATCAATACAAGCTAAAGTTTGATGATAATTTAACATTCTTTAAAATACTTGTGAAGAATACAGGAAAAGAATCCTTTACTACTCTTGCATAAATCTAAACGACCCTTACATTTTTTGAACATCAAAGGGGTGCTAAAGATGAGTTTTTTCAGAAATGTTCTTCAGGTAAACATGGCAACAGCAAGTGTTTTGTCATCTCAAGCATCCTGGTTGATAGGCTAGAACTTCAATTTTATCAGTAAAGAACAGCTGTCTCACTGTAACAAACACATTTCTCTCAGATAATTCTAATACCTTATTTTGTGACTACTTAGGGGCCTGAACCTAACAAAATAATCATTAGCATTTTAAGAAATATCGTCATGAGCTACCACCAGAGCATCACTAAAAAGTCATCACAGCTGTCCTGTCATGTAGTCGAGGTGGTGTTGCACAGCGTAGAACTTTGGGTGACTGTAGCCTACTTGTCACAAAAATTGGAAGTGTATCTGTCCACTGCATCCCATGGGAAGAAGTGCTGGGTGATGGGTATGGAGGGACTTCTTTAGGAGGAGAGCTGCTCTGGAGGAAACTCAGAGCATGGGGCAAACAGAGCACTCAATCAAGGGGTGGTGCGGTGCACTTGCGGCTGAGGTCACCTTCACAGGTGGGCTTTAGGACAAAGGGGCTAGAAGATGAGGGACTGCACTTATTTGGCTGCTGACAAGAGTAAGTTCATCAGTCTGTAATCCCTCAGGCATAGCTGAGGTAGGAGCCTGTTTAATAGCTGTAGCTGTATCTTGTCCTATGCAACAGGAGATCCTCTTCTGCGGTGCTATTGCAAAGAAAATATTTCACCCCCTGCCCCGCTGACTCTGTTCCTGATACCAGCTTCCTTTCTGCCCCTTTGTCAATCACCCAATGCACTGAACAATGATGCTGGGGTGGAAAACAGGAACAGTCACTACTCTTGAAGAAATTGTTAGAAGCAACCCATGTTTATTTTCATTTCAGCAGGGTAACAGGTTTACACAACTAGCTAAACAGTAATGTAACATTGGGATCCAGTTTTCTCCAGGTACAAACATAAACCACGGAAGAATTTAGAAGGGACTTCTGAAGATCAACTGATCCATCCACTTGCAAAAGCAGGCCAGCTACAAACTTCAGACTAGCTTTCAGCCTTGGTGTATGTCACCGATGTTAACACAAGAGAGAAATTAACCCACAGCTTGCATGAGCTCACAGATTACAATCCCCTCTCCCTAGGATTTCCAATGCCAGGACAGCATTCCAGTGACAGTGCTCAGATATCTCTGAAAGTGACTGAGAGAAACTTAGAGAAATCTCTCTTTTTCCCTCTCCACCACTTTGAAGATGGCCTGTCACTAGCCGCTGGCTATGAATATGAACACCACCAGCGTGGTCCTGAATGGAGCCAGGAGCTTTGGCTGCAGCTGCATTCGTTCCTTGCCCTGTGGCAGGTGTCACAGCAGCAAGGAGCACAGCCAGGCACTTCTGCCTCAGAGAAGCTTCCTGAGTCACCTTCACAGGGATCAAGCCTTAGCACAGCTCTCCACAGGACACTTCCTAACACAAGGTCCACGAAGGTCACTGAGGAGATTTCTCACAGATCCATGGGGCAGGGACTTCGCAGCTGGAAGCATGGATGTCATCTTTCAGCAGAATGGCGCACTTCTGCACAGGGCTGTTGGACAGGACCCTGTGGGAGACACGGGCAGAGCACACAAGCAGGGGGATGTTAGGGAGGGATCCCCACTCGGGCAGGGGGAAGACCTCATAGCTTTGGAGATAGGAGACTTGCTGCAGCTGGACTTCATAACCATGATGTTATGGAAGGTTATGGGTCAGGGAAGACCCATCCTGGGACACGGGAGGTCTGGCAGTGGGGCTTGCTATGCCCAGAGCTCACCGTGAGACTTTCAGTTAGTCTGTCTCATCCTGGGCTCTCCATTTCCCATCACTAAAGAGAGAAAAGTCCTGTCCCACAAGAAATTTTTTGCTATTCCACTTAAGGCATTTGGAGACCTTGAACGGAAGTATGAAATATTCCAGTTTAAACCTGTTGTATGGGTATGTGGAAGGTGAAAGCCTCTGCTTCATTAAGGTTATCCAGTCAAGAACCCTTTCAGTGCAAAAGGGGGTAATAAGGAGGAAATGGTTAAACAGAAATCCACAGAGACAGAAACCTGGTGCACAAGAAATAACAGAGGCAATCGCAAACACCAGAAGTCTTCAGCCACTAATTGATGGGCCATCAAGAAACTCCAGGCACAGCTTTGGGGAGGGACACCCTGGGCTTTGTAGCTGATAAGAAGGGGGAACCAAGAGGACGAGGAGGATTTGGGATATTCGAGGGGGGCCTGTGGGACTGTGCAGAACTTGTTGAGGAAAGTTTAGGGGAAGGGGAGTGAACAGAGAGGAGGGGGTATAAAAAGGCTTGGGTGGTGGGTGAGCAGCTGCTGGTGGCGTGTGAGCACTTGTCTGACCCAGCCCAGCACCTGATCAGCACAGCCTGCCCTGGGGCCTCATTAAACCCGTCCTTCGCTGTCTCTCCCTGCCACCTCGCTCCCTGCCCGTGAGTGTCAGCGCTGTAAGGACGAGGTGCCAGCAACCGGGGGCACCCTGYGAGTGGACGTGGTGCCGGCTCTGGAGTCGGGGGGGGTGCAGGACCCCGGCGGTGGTGCCAGGCGCTGGGGGGGGTGAGGGGCTCAGCCCAGCCCCGGGGCCGGGACCGGGGTGTGTGTCCCGGGTGTAGCTGCTGGGGGGACCGGGGTGAGTGAGGGGCTCAGCGCCAGCGGCTGGAGCGGGACCACGGGTCACAGCCTGTGTGCCGGGTGCTGGGGGAGAGTGCTTGTGTCTTCCCCCAGCCTGGGGTGCGTGGGCTGTGCGTGAGCAATTCCCTAGCAAGCTCCAAGCTCCACCAGCCAGCGAGTAGGAGGCCCTGGGTCTGGGCAGGAGTATCAGGTGGGCAGAAGGTCCATGCTGGCATTTGGAGGGAGTCCCGTAAGTGTGGGGTGCCTGTGAGATGAGTGTGTGTCTGCTCGCTAGCGAGCACCGAGCTGGACCTGCTGGTGAGTAGGGGACCTGTGGGGTGGGTAAGAGGGGCTGGGATCTGGGCAGGGGTATCAAATGGAGAGGTGCTGTGCTGGTACTAAGGGGATCTGTGACTGCATGTGCGTGCTTGTGAACCTAGAGAGCGTTGTGTGTGTGCCTTCACTAGTGAACTTCAATCCTGAGCAGCCAGAGAGGAGGAAGGGGACTTGTCTGCCTATAGTTGTGCTTTATGTGAGTCCTGGTAGCATCACACATGGATGCTGCTGAAGGCAGTGCCTTGTCTGTGGCAGTCTGTGTAGCTGTCCTGGTTCTGGCTGGGACAGAGTTAACTCTCTTCCCAGTAGCTGGAGGGGGTGCTGTGTTTCGGGTAACATTGATGGCCCATTGATGCAAGCACCAGGACTTTTCAGCCTCCCATGGTCTGCCAGGTGCAGGGGGAACTGGGGGGGGAGCGTAGCCAGGGAGGTTGACCCGGCTGGCCAATGGGGTATTCTATACCATGTGACATCATGCTCAGTATAAAACTGGGAGGGGGGGACTCTTGTGTCCAGGACACACGGGTTCGTTCGGGACGCGCGGTTTTTTGGGACACGCGGTGGGTGAGTAGTTGCATTGTGCATTGCCTGCTTTGTATAATCTATTATTGTTGTTGTTATCATTGTTGTTACTACTGTTCTACTTTGTTTTATTTCCATTATTAAACTGTTTTTATCTCAATCCGCGAGTCTTCCTACTTGTGCCCTCCCGATTCTCTCCCCATCCTACTGGAGAGGGGGTGAGCAAGTGGCTGCGTGGTGTTTAGTTGCTGGCTGGGGTTAAACCACGACAGTAGCCACCTGGGTCAGAGTGGTTTGCTTGCACGTGTGTTTGTGTCCATGTTTGTGTCTCTGGGATACATGCTCAGCTTCACTACTTGTTGAACCTGCAAACGGGAAAGTAGCAGCTGTGTCCATCAGCCTGAGATAGAAACTCCCAGGTCTCTGGGTGCACCAGACTGGGCTCCAGCAGCTGGGCAGGAGGAACATCTTAGTTCTGGAGCTGCTAGAGCCTACGGCCACTCTTAACATCCCTTAGCAACTGTGTTCGTTGTTGGTCAACTTCCATTGACTACAGATGGGACATTTCATGGAAAAGGGCTAAGGGCATGGGAAGGATCTCAAGCCCTTTACTTTATCTAAAAATACAGAGGAAACACCATACTCACTTTTTGCCACTCAGTTTTGAGTTGTCTACCCAGGTCCAGTCACCACCAGTTCTATTCTGCAAACCAATCCAGTGGGATTCAGTGTGCATCATCTGGAAGAAGTCCTAAGAGGGGTAGAGAGACAGAGAGATCAGTAGACTTGGAGAAACCCAGCCGAGTCCCAGGTTCTGAGGGGGAAAGAAAGGGGTGCTGTGTGAGAGTGGGAGTTTTGGGGCCTTTTCTCAATGTCCTTTGAATACCCACGCCCTTCCTTCCTACGGGGACCTGCTTTGTGAGACAGCATTTCAGAGTGCCAGGCAGCCTCACAGAGGGGAAGAGCCGGGCAGTACAGTGCCTTGGACTTGCTCCCCCATAATCCTACCATCCTGCATGGCAAAGGCCCTCTGCCCTTGCCACTGCAAAGGCACCCACCATTTCGCTGGTATTGTTGATCACCAGGAGATGAGCTCCCTGTGCAAGGCAGGATTCCTGGCTGGAATGCCAGTCCTTCTTCTCCTTGGAGAAGGAGTAGCAGCTCCCTTTGTAGGCTACCCACTGCTCAGGGCAGCATGGACATGGACAGCCTGCAAAACAATCATACATTTCTCTTCCCATTCATAATCATAGCCTAGTTCATCACAAACAGATTTCACAAATACACCCTCACCAGAAAATCATTCTCCACAGTTACAGTAATGTCATCCTTGGAGCTCTTCTGAGACTTGCAAAGATGATGTAATTACCTGCATCAGAGTCTCTGAAGGGCTCTGTAAAGGGCATCCATTTTCCAGATTGGGAATAGGTGAGAGAGCATGCGGGGGTCTCTTGGGACCTTCCTTTTCCTTCCCAGTGTTTTTACCTTTTTGTTTTTCCCCCCCATTTTTGTTCTGTCTTCACCATATAAACTTAATCTCTGGCCCATGTTTCCTTCTGTCCAATGGGACAGGCAAAGCCCTGGCACCTGTCAGGTTTGTGGCAGGTCACCTATTTCCATACAGTCTCCACCACTAGCACTGGCTGCTGCTAGGGCACATCCTGTAGCACATTTCTGAAGTACTGCTGCTTTGTACGAACAGCATTTCTGATTCGTATACTTGCCTGGACCTCAGCTTCATAGCATTTCCCAGCAAGCTGGTCAAAAGGCTTAAACTTCCCAGGAACAGGAATCATTTCATAACAGCTGCTAGTCATGGAGGTCTTGCAGTTTGAAGCACCCTCCTTTTCCTTCCTAACAGGAGAGCAGCTGGTGCTACCAGCTCATGGATGGCCACTGAACACCTCAGGGTTCATTCTCTTGCTGTACCGCACTGATCTCCAAATCCATGGAAAAGAAATGGGCCTTCAGGTAATGTCCTCCAGCCTACAGCTGTATTCATCAGGATGTAAATGTTCCTGAGTGGCTAAACACCCAACACAGCGTGCTTGCTATACACTGAAGTCTACCCAGTTGCCCTTTCAAAGGCATCTTTGATACCCTCTAACCTTCACTCTCTTGTTTCTGCTGAGAACAGGTCTAACTAGACCAAACTTAACATTTAAAAAACTCAGAAAAAATAAGTAAGTCTTTTTTAAGAGAGAAAAGGCACTTCCACACTTTTCTTGGACCCCTGAGCAGGTTTCAAGAGCTCTATTTTGCTCCCTGACAAAGTTCTAAATTCAAATCAAATATTTTCAGTGGAGGAGATTTATTTACCCTTGATAATAAAACCCACTGTTGTTCCCAGCAATGCCAAGAAGAGGATCCCTAGAATCACTGCAATAATCCAGCAGGTAGTACATGAAACAGGAGAATCTAACAAGGAGAAAAAGAACATAAATGTGAGAAAGGTGAGGCTTTCTCAATGGGATCAGCTCTAAAAATACAACTTATAACGAACTGCAGTGTCTGTTTACCTCAGCCTGCACTCATGTCAGAGTCCAATACTCTCTGACCAGGTTCTTTCCGATATTCCACATATGGATGATTTAATGTTTAATACCGAATTTGAATTTGGTATTTGGTACATTTGGTACAAATACCTGTTTGAAGATATGTGATGTTACATGGGATTTAGCAGAATGATACAGCTATGTGTTGAAAGCACAACACAAGTGCAGATTACACTTAGCAAAATATAGCAATTTCAACACACATCTGAATCACAATGCCATGATTCTCATTGCCAGGCTCTATGATATGCTCACCGTCTCAACGCTGGGTGGCACCAGGAAGGAATATGTGGGTTTAAGCAGCTCAAGCCTGTTGCTCTCTTCAAAGCTCTTTTTGTCAGTTGTTCAGTGGTTGCACTCTGTGTTAGGCTGAGCCATGTACACACTCCCCCCATGCTGGTCTGGCTAACTCAGGAAGACGTTCACACTCTTTTGATTAACTCATGGACAAAAATTTACACAACCAGCTGATCCACTCAACTGGTACAGCCAGTTGATCTAAAAAAAGGTACCTCTCTGGTCCCCTTAATGTTAAATTCAACTTTCTTTCTCATAGCCATGTTCAGTCACTGCATACTTCCTGAGCACATCACACTTGCCCATCTCCTTTGAGCCTTCTCCCATTGTAAGGGCTTATTGATCAGTCACAGCTCAGGATTACATCTGAAGAGAAGTCCAAATATAGTGACTGTTTTGATATGGCATCAACAGAAATTATTAGACCACACATTACATACTCTGTTGGAGCTGCAAGTCTCCAACTTTAACCTGCCTTGAACTGCCCATCCTTCCCAACTTCAAACAGCAGGATAGAAAAGAAAAATTTTTAACATACAAATGCAAATCTCTAATTCAGACATGAAATCTGTTAGACTGTTTATTCAGTAATGCACACATCTTTCCCATTATTAACAGACTTTACCTTTGTTCTCGATGTTCTTGTTCTCCTCTGTTCTTTGTCTTCTCATCATCTGTTTCTTGGAAGAAGTGCTGCGTTTCACATTCAGATAGATGTGCTCCTTTCTATTCCCGTCACATGCTTTTAAGCGTTGCTTTTTTTCACTTTGCTTTACTTGGAATTTAGAAGTCCAACTAGCTACAAAGTCCAGGTCTGGATCTGAATTTCCCTGAAGGTCAATAGAGCTTTCCTCCCAGCAGTTTGGAATCATTTCTAACGACAGAGCATATTATTAGCAGAAGAGCAATACATATAAGGAATGATGTCCTATATCAGCTTTCTGGAATACAAAATCATTTAAGCAATGACAATAGCTCATGAAGAGCTCTATCTTTTGTGAATAAACTGCTGCTATGACGGATGTTAAGTAGGTCAACATTAGACAGGGGATCTTGCTTTCACAGGGAAGTGAAGTTATCTAGCATTCTCCACATCAACTAATATAAGCAAGCAACTTAGGTTTGACTGAGATGACAAAGGTGAGGAATTACATTTCCTTATGTAGCAAATGGATAGAGATGGGTAGTTTTAGTGGGACAATTTGCAGAACCCATTTCTTTCTTTCACTGCAAGCACCATCAATAAAAGCAATACAGATGCATTTGATCTATATCAATGACATACTGATTTAAAAACAAAATTCCTTTGAGCATTTGGATGAGAAATTTGGGGAGGGAGTTACCTTAATTGCACAGGAGGAAGCTGAAATGTAATAGCAGAACAGGTGGTGCATCTGTCCTGGTCTCCATATGTGGCTCTGCAGGATGACAAAGTGATCATTACCATCAGACTGAAACAAGGCAACTGAGAGATGAGAAAAAAGTATTGCGGCGACCCACACAGGAAACTTGCATTCTTTTACCCCAGCACAAAGCTTTAGCCTTTCATAGTTATAGTGACAAAACCTGTGCCTGCCATGGTCACACCAAACTCTGAGCTAATTGTAATGTCACATTCACTGAGCAACAGAACACATGGAACAAGTTGAATCTGTAGAATCCATTACTAAAGTCATAGGCTTGTACTGCCAGTTCTTTTCATACGAGAACAATTTCTCTGATCTGTCCAACAATATCAGTCTTTCCACCCAACTGTTTGGTCTGTGTAGAAAAAAGTTGCTCACGCCTGCTTTACAGATAGGCTGGGGATTGGCTTCAGACGGAAAAGAGAAATTATAGTATCTTCAGAACAGAAGAGGACTTCACAAAACACTAATTTTATGAATTCTGAGAATTAATCAAAATCTGAAACATAATTCTGTGAAAATTTGCATAATTATTTTCACTTTATATGTTACCTGGAACATATATATTTAATTTCAAAAGATAAAAATATTTTCCATCCCTTTTCTTAATTTTCTTCCCTTTTTTTTCTTCTTACTCCATTTATTTTTAAGGACATGGACAAGAATGGGTCAAGGATGTAAAGGCTGGGGTTAGGCTTGGCTGCAGTAACCATGAGATGGTGGAGTACAGGATCCTGAAAAGAAGGGGAAAAAATGAAAAGCAGACTCACAACCCTGGTCTTCAGGAGAACAGACTTCGGCCTGCTCAGAAATTTGAGTTTCAAGAATCCCATGGCAGACAGTCCCGGAGAGAAGAGGGGTTCATAATAGCTGGTTGGTTTTCAGCTCCTCTGAACTCAAGAATGGTCCATCCCAATGAGCAGGTTACAAAGCAAAGGTGGCAATAGGCCTGCATGGATGAGCAAGGAGCTCTTGACTAAACTCAAACATAAAAAGGAAGTGTACAAGAGCTTGAAGCAGGGTCGGGTGACCCAGGAGGAATCCCCTAACATGCAGGGGTGAGGTTAGGAAAGCCAAAGCCTGCCTGCATTTGATTCTGATGAGGGATGTGAAGGGCAACAAGAAAGGTTTCTACAGAGACATCAGCAAGACAAAAACTAGAGAAAAATGTGGGCCCGCTGCTGAATATGCAGTGGAGCTGGTCACAAAGACACAGAAAAGGGTGATACACTCCGTGACTCAGTGCCTTCTTCGTCTCAGTCTTTGCTGATGTGACTTGCCTTCAGCAATCTCAGGTCTATGAAAACTATTAGAAAGTCCAGTGCAAGGTAGACTTATCCTCGGTGGAGGAGGATCACGTTAGGGAACATTTAAATGAAAGGTACATATACAAGTCCACGGGCCCTGATGGGACACACCACAAGTGCTGCAGGAACTGGCTGGTGTCTTTGCAAGGCCACTCTTAATAACTTTTGAAAGGTCATGGTGATCAGGAGAGGTCCCTGAGGACTGGAAGACAGCAAATGAAACTCCTGTCTTTAAGAAGGAAGATCCAGGAAACTACAGGCCAGTCAGCCTGACATCAGCCCCTGGGAAGCTGATGGAGCAACTAATCCTAGAAACCATTTCCAGACACATGAAGGACAAGAAGGTGATTGGGGAGTAGTCAACATGGATTTACAAAGGGGAAAACATGCCTGACCTACCTGATAGCCTTCTACGATGAGGTGACTTGCTCCATGGATGAGGGGAGAGCTGTGGATGTTATTTATCTTGACTTTAGTAAGGCTTTTGACACTGTCTCCTTCAACATCCTCACAGACAGGCTGATGAAGTACAGAGCTGGGTAAGTAGACAGTGAGATGGATTGAAAACTGGCTATAGGGCTGGGTCCAGAGGGTTGTGACTAGTGGCATGAAGTCCACCTGCAGGTCAGTGACCAGAAGCATGCTCCAGGGATCTATGCTAGATGCAGTGGTGTGTAACATCTTCATTAATGACCTTGACAATGGGGCAGAGTGCACCCTCAGTAAGTTCTCAGATGATACAAAACTGAAAGGAGCGACTAATACACCAGGTGGTTGTCCCAACATTCAGAGAGACCTAGACAGGCTGGAGAAATGGCCAGAGAGGAACCTCATGAAGTTCAATGAAGGTAAATGCAAAGTCCTGCACATGGTGAGGAACCAGTACACAGAGGGGACCAACTGTCTGGAAAGCAGCTTTGCAGAAAAGGACCTGGGGATTCCTGGCAGACACCAAGTTGAACATGAGCCAGCAATGTGCCCTCGTGGCAAAGGTGGCCAACAGCCTCCTAGGTTGTGTTAGGCCGAATGCTGCCAGCAGGTCAAGGGAAATGATCCTTTCCCCCTACCTAGCACTGGTCAGGCCATGTATTGAGTATTGTGTCAGTTCTGGGCTCTCCTGTATGACAAGGATATGGACTTACTGGAGCAAGTAGCAGAGGGCCACTAAGATGATTAAGGGACTGAAGCATCTTTCGTATAAGGACAGACTGTGAGAGCTGGGACTGTTCAGCATGGAGCAGTCAAGGCTCAGAAGGATCTTATCAATCAAAGATTTTTCTTTTTTTTTTTTTTTTTTTATTTATAGTGAGTGTGGTCAAAAACTGGAACAGGCTTCATGGAGTGGTGGTAGAGCCTCCATTTTTTAAGATATTCAAAAGCCAACAATGACCTTAGCAACTTGCTTTAGTTGACCCTGCTTTGAGCAGGGCATTGATGATCACCAGAGCTGCCTTCCAATCTCAACTATTCTGTAATTCTGTGACAAGTAGTAAAATTTCAGTATGAAAGAGAAGATGACGAAGGCTGAATGGAACAGACACCTGATTCTTCTACAGCAGCTTTGGAGAGGCAGGTAGGTTCTGCCTGGCCTTTCAATACAATAAATCTTTGGCTACTGGAAGGGCCTCCTTGGACTTCGTAAGTTAAAACAGACTTTAGGTTGTTCTTGTGCTATTGATAAGGTCTAACAGAGATTTTTTCCAGCCTCCGCATCCCAAAGATCTCCTCCTCCTCCCTCACTCCACTTTGTGCCATGTGTGGTTCAAGGAGCTGGTGGATCCATGCCAGCCACAGGGACGGTTCTGCAGGAGTGAGCAACAGGATGCTGCTGACCCGTTTCCATAGAAAAATTTAAGAGTGTGTGGCTTTCGATATTTCAAACTCAGCCAGACAGAGCACGAGCAACTGTAATGTAAAACATCTCTCCGGGCGCAAAACAAGCTAGTACAGTTCTTCCTAGTAATTATACCATGCACTTTAACTCCCAAGATCAGAATCAATTGTGCACACAGCAGAAATCACATAAAGGATGGACACTGGACAAAGAACCTTAGCACTGTTTCACAAATCTGTGCCTCCTTGTGGGCAGATTTTTAACACAAATATCAGACATTACACTCCCCAGCAAGCTGGATCCAAATTCTGCCCCCATGCCCCTGAGTTCTTCATTGTGCTGCTGCAGCTGACTGCATATTCTAGGGCAGGATGTTCTTCATTTAAAACACGGATGTATAAAAAAATTTAAAGACAGAATGCAGGATTAAATTAAATAAAAGGCTTCCTTTTTGTAATTCAGTATAAGAAATTAAGTAATTAAACTTATTAAAACATAACTAATCAAACTAAATGCTGTCCTCCAGCTTGGAGCTGGCGTATACCCGTGCAGGAAGTACACATTCAAAAAAACTTAGGTTACAGACAATTCAACTTGCATCTGGCTCCTCTTTCTTGTCACAAACAATAAACCACAGCAAATCCACACTTTGAAAAGATAACACCAGCTCACAGGAAATGCTTCTTCTGAAGACATTAGCTGCAACCAGAGAGGAAGCATTAGCTTCACAAAAAGCTTTGTGGCCTGATAAGTTGCTCATAGGAAGGAATGATTAATAAGAAAGGCAATGAGGAAGATCTGAGTGCTTCTCTTCCGTGATGCCATATATATGTCATGATGCCATTTCTTTGCGTGTTTCAGCAGATAGGCCTGTTTTGCAACGTGTCCATAGGTTAAGAACTTAAGCCAAACACCACCATTTCTGTTTTGTTTGTTTGTTTGTGGGGTTTTTTTACTGCTCTGGTTTTTGGTTATTTCAGACTCAAGTCTTCTCATGAAAATACAGAAATACAATTAACAACAAATAAACTCATCTAAACAGAGCGGCATATGTTTTTTCTAGTGTAAATTTCCATAGCGTACAGTACTGCTCCTATCTCTTCACCTCATCTTGAAGACAGGTTGCAGTGAAGAGCTGAGAGCTGCAGCTCAGCTCCGTACATACGAGATCACGTACATGCTATTGGTACCACGAAGAAAGGAACAGCTGATCATGACCTGGCACAGGTACAAATATTTAATTGCTTTCATTCTTGTTACAATGATTCGGGTGAAAAGTAATGGAAGATTTCTCCAGTGGCAAGAGCTCTGCTATAGCTTTTCCACATCAAAATATTCTCTTCTTACCTGCCCAAGCCCCATGCATCTCCTTCATGTAGTGAATTTTGAGGTATTAATCATAGGAAACCGATCAAACCACTTCTGCTCACACTGGCACTAAAATGGAAGGTGAGAGCATTCACTTCATTACAGTCATCCGATCAAGGACCCTTTAAATGCAAAAGAGGTTAATAAGTCAAGGAGACACAAACCTGGTGCACAAGAAATAAAAGAGGCAACTGCGAAGACCAGAAGTCTTCAGCCACTAATTGATGGGCCATCAAGAAACTCCAGGCACAGCTCTGGAGAGGGACACCCTGGGCTTTGTAACTGATAAGAAGGGAGGGAAAAAGAGGAACAGGAGGATTTGGGATATTCGAGGGGGGCCTGTGGAACTACAGACATGGTTAAAACGGGGACTGGGATCTGGGCAGGGGTATCAGATGTGCTGTGCCGGTGCTTGGGGGGGGTCTGTGAATATGTGTGTGTGCTTGTGAACCTAGAGAGTATTGTGTGTGTGTGCCTTCACTAGTGAACTTTAATCCTGAGCAGCCGGAGAGAAGGAAGGGGACTGAGCTGTTTGTGTTGAATGTTTGTGTGAGTCCTGGTAGCGTTGTCCATAGGTGCTGCTGAAGGCATCGCCTTGCCTGTGGCCATCTATATATCTAGCAGTGTTAGTGTTGTGTATTTGTGTGTGTGCACATGTGTGTGGGAGATACAGGCTCAGCTTTGCTACTGGTTAAACCTGAAAATGGGAAAGCAGCAGATGTGTCCATCAGCCTGGATGGACAGCCAGGACCTCCGATGCACTGGTTTGGGCTCCAGTGGCCAGGCAGGAGGAATCCCAGAGCCCCAGAGCTGCTGGAGGTGGCATCCACTTAAAACTTCCCTTATTAGCAAGACTATCGGAATAGTGTGTGTTAATTGCCTTATATACACCTGCTCTTTTACCCCTTCAGAGAACTCCAGTTCATTTGCTGAGAGTGAGTTCCTTGCACAGCAGCAAATTCGTCTTGTTCCTCAATCCATTGTACTTAACGCCTTGCGTATTCTATGTTTGTGTGCTGGTTTTGGCTGGGACAGTGTTAATTTTCTTCCTAGCAGCTGGTATAGTGCTGTGTTTTGGATTTAGGATGAGAATAATGTTGATAACACACTGATGTTTTAGTTGTTAGAATGTGCTGGTTTTAGCTGGCATAGAGTTAATTTTCTTCACAGTAGCTAGTATGGGGCTATGTTTTGGATTTGTGCTGAACACAGTGTTGGTAACACAGTGATGTTTCCATTACTGCTGAGCAGCGCTTACACACAGTCAAGGCCTTTTCTGCTCCTCACCCCACCCCACCAGTGAGTAGGCTGGGGGTGCACAAGAAGTTGGGAGGGGACACAGCTGGGACAGCTGACCCCAACTGACCAAAGGGATATTCCACACCATATGATGTCATGCTCAGTGTATAAAGCTGGGGGAAGAAGAAGGAAGGAGGGGACATTCAGAGTGATGGCGTTTGTCTTCCCAAGTAACCGTTACGCGTGATGGAGCCCTGCTTTCCTGGAGATGGCTGAACACCTGCCTGCCCATGGGAAGCAGTGAATGAATTCCTTGTTTTGCTTTGCTTGCATGTGCAGCTTTTGCTTTACCTACTAAACTGTCTTTATCTCAACCCACAAGTTTTCTCACTTCCGATGCTCTCCCCCATCCCATTGTGGGGGAAGTGAGCGAGTGGCTGTGTGGGGCTTAGTTGCCGGCTGGGGTTAAACCATGACAGTTTGTAATGGTTTCTACCAGCATGTGTAATGTGACAGTCAAGCTTCTGGTCTGTGGTTTTAAGACCCTTAAAAAGTGGTGCCACATTTGCTTTTTGTTTCTTTTGTGTTGGGATAAATTCAAGTAATAAGTTACCGTGGTGGGTTGACCCTGGCCAACAGCCAAACATCCATCCAGCCACTCACTCACTTCCCTCTCTGATGGGACAGGGAGAAAACAGAACTATGGTGAGAAGACTTGGGGACTGAGATAATCACAGTCCAACCGAGAAAGCAAAAGCTGCATGCGCAAGCAAAGCAAAAAGTTCTTTCACTACTTCCCACCAGCCGTCAGATGTCCAGCCAATACCAGGAAAGACGGGCTCAGCACACGTAATGGTTGCTTGGGAAGACAAATGCCATAGCCACGAAGGTCCCTCCTTCCTCCTCCTTGCCCTGACCTTGATGTTCCCCCTGTTGTTTCTCGCTCTTTTTATCCCTGCACTTTCTTAAATACGCTTCCCTAGAGGCACCAGCCTGGCTGAGGGGCTCAGCCGTGTCCTGTGGTGGGTCTGTTGCAGAGCCGGCAGCTCCTGGTCTCTTCGCACAGAGACCCCCCTGCAGCCCCCCCCTTGCCCACACCTTGCCACAGACACCCAGCACATTTACGTATTGTACCCAAGGCATTCACGGGGAGTGGAGAAGGGGTACGCGCTTAGGGAGGGGGGCACCAGCCTCCCGTCGGGGCAGGTGGAGCTGGGGCTGCACCACAGGCACTGCCTGCCTTGCCCTGTGCACAGTCACACTGCAGCTCCGTACTTTTAAGAGCTCAGTTTGAAAAGGTGGCATTATTTATTTTCTATATGCGTTCTGCCAGAGGGGTTTTTCCTTTTTTTTCTTTTTTTTTCTGGTCCTGGTGCTATATCACAATGACTTCTACTTTCTAAGGCTCTCTTTTAACCTCTTGTCTCTTCCTTTACTTGTCTGTCTAACACCTACGCTTTTTAAGGTGTCACACTTCAACTTTCAACATGATTTTAAATATGGTCTCATCTGTAACCACATTATGTGGTTCATTTCTTTTAAAGACATATGGCATTGGCTGGTTGGTTTCTTGTTGTGCTGTCCCCTCCCCGCTCAGGACTGCCTCTCTGTTACTCCTGAGGCTGTGCAAGTACGTGCGAGTGTGTGTTGGGTCAAGGGACAGAAGGAGACATGGAGAGACAGTGAGAAACATCATTGTGAGGATTGTAATAAATAATAAATAAAAAATAAATGAAGACACTTCTGTCTGGTAGTGAAGTTTTCACCTACACTGCTCTAGGCAGGAACAGAGATCTTTATGAATGTGAAATGCTGTGTTGTTTTTTTTTTCTGAAACTGTCATACATGAAGAGGCAAGCAAGAAGAAATGAAGACATCAGGACAGGCAATTCCTCCTTCCTTCCCTCCATTACTTATACTGCAACCCCTGAACTTGGATCTCGGAGTCATAGAATCATAGAATCATAGAATCATTAAGGTTGGAAAAGACCTCTAAGATCATCGAGTCAGCAGTACCGTGCCTGCATCCAGAAGGCAGCAATGCAGGTCTCTTCTTGTGTTGGATGGTATTGTGTGGATATATTAGAAGATTAAACGTATGAAAAGATCAGCCAGCTAAGGCTCTTCCTTGTGGTGTAACCTCCCCACCCACACCCCCTGCAAACACTCCCCTCTTCTTTTGTTGAAAACCCTGCTCTCAAAGGTAGTTAAGGAGCACAATAACTGTGAACTATATATGTCAGTGTATAAGTTGCTGGGACTCTCTGTACCAAGTAAGGTATGATTATTTTGGCAGCATCAAGCTAATTTTTCTTCTCCTTACTTGTTAAAATAACACTTCTTAAAACAAAGGTTATAAGACAACATTTCTCTCATTAAAAAAAAGGGACTGCCCCATCTTTTTTCCCCTGTTTTCTTGCTTAAAAACTAAAAGCCTTTTTTTCTGACAGCAGTAATGTATTTTCATGCAAAAAGAATTTACTCAGGTGGGCCAAAGCAAAATCAGGGTCCAGGAATATCACAACCTAAAGCGTTACCCGGCTTGTGCGTGTGTAGAGATTGCAAACATGAGTTCGCTGGATTCTGTAATACACGAGGACACGGAGGCTTTGTCCTCTAAATTTCTCTACTTTATTACAGATTACCACAAATCACCACTAACAAGTATACCTATGATTAATAAAGTGAATATTTATATATATATTTATATATCTAGTTATACAAATTATAATTAGCAGTCAATAGCATAGAAGCAATTAAAAATAGCAGCAATCAAGAATAGCAGCAACAACTGCTGCCTCCCTGGGGCCCGGGTTAAAGATGTGACAGGAAAGCTTCCTACCCTGGCACGGCCCTCAGATTATTAACCATTATCGCTTTTTCATGTAGGCAGTGATGAAGTTGCAATAAGAAGTCCAAGGGCGATCAAAAGACACTTCAGGGCCTTGGGACGACTGGTTAAGAGATCAGGAGCACAAGCAGTGTGTCAGGAATAGTGTGGCCAGCAGGAGCAGGGAGGGGATCGTGCCCCTGTACTCGGCACTGGTGAGGCCGCACCTCGAATACTGTGTTCAGTTTTGGGCCCCTCACTACAAGAAGGACATTGAGGTGCTGGAGCGTGTCCAGAGAAGGGCGACGAGGCTGGTGAAGGGTCTGGAGCACAGGTCTGATGGGGAGCAGCTGAGGGAGCTGGGGGTGTTTAGCCTGGAGAAGAGGAGGCTGAGGGGAGACCTTATCGCTCTCTACAACTACCCGAAAGGAGGCTGTAGTGAGGTGGGTGTTGGTCTCTTCTCCCAAGTAACAAGTGATAGGACGAGAGGAAACGGCCTCAAGTTGCACCAGGGGAGGTTTAAATTGGATATCAGGAAAAATTTCTTCAGTGAAAGTGTTGTCAAGCATTGGAACAGGCTGCCCAGGGAAGTGGTTGAGTCACCATTCCTGCAGGTATTTAAAAGACATGTAGATGTGGCACTTAGGGACATGGTTTAGTGGTGGACTTGGCAGTGTTAGATTAACAGTTGGACTCGATGAACTCAAGGATCTTCTCCAAAGTAAATGATTCTATGATTCTAACTATACACATAGTATTTCAAGTTACTAAAAACATCACTAATAAGCAAACTTATCAATAATATAACAGCAAATATCCTTACAGTAGAATACTCACACGCATATAAAGATATGTTCATAATATTATCGACACCAAGCACATCAAACCAATCCCAGAACTGGGACCAAATCAAACCGACCCCAGAACTGGGCCCAGAAGTGGCACCAATAAAATAACAGACAGAGGCTCACTTCAAAGACGATCCATGTCACGGAGATGGGAGTCAACGAGGCAACCCCGGCGATGGCCCAGTAACTTGTCTAGGAGATCTCATGGAAAAGCTCGTGCAGGGAGTTCAGCCTGCTTAGGAAAAGGAAAAGTACGTGCAGCATGGGAAGCTCGCAGAAACAGAGGCTCCATTTTGTGTAAAAATAAGTCATTTTTATATCACAGAGACGTAAATGGGTGTAGGAGACCACCACGTGGAGCCGCCAATAGAGGCAGCTAATTTCTATTTTTCACTTGGGGCAGCCAATAGATTATGATGTTTTCTGTTCTCTCAGAGCAGTTTTTATTTTTCCAGACTGTTTTCCTGTTCTTGCAGCTAGAACAGCCAATGACAGTTAAAGAACTGGTGTTCTTGCTTTCTCAGTGTTTTCCCCTCTCAGACTATTTTTCACCTTTCTAGACGATAAGCTGCTGTTACTCTCCCTTCTTGTTGTGCTGGTTGATGGTATCTCAGGCTGTCTCCGGTTCCTAGGTACCCATCTGCAATTCAAAGATGCCAGCTGCTCTTCTCAAGGATGCTTCTGGTTCCCACGCCTCATTCCCAGGCTGGCAGGCATTTTCTCTGTTGGTATTTCAGCAGACATCATCTTCTGTTTAGTATTTTTCTCCTTATAAACAGCATGCCTTGATGGCTGTTCACATCAAGGAAGAGACTTGCATTTCCGAGAGAAGTCTGAGACTTGCAGTGTAATTTGATGTGGCCAGCTCTAACCCTTGAAGCTGGTTGTAAAACTTTTCTAAGAAATTTTTGCAGTATTGTCTCTGTTATAAAAGAACTTGAAACCCAAATTTTCTCATGTTCGGAGCTGAGCTGGGACAGCGAGAGGGGGAGAGAGACCAACTTCCAGAGCTGTACTCTGGTAGCCTGGCTCCTATGCTAGGACATCTTTATTGTTTCTGAAACACTGGTTTTGGATTAAAGACCAGAACCCACATGTGGCTGCCCTCACTGTATAAAAACATATTAAGGTTTTTACATATATATAAGTGGAAAAAAAAAGGTGAGTGCTTGGTTTGCATTTCCTGTCTTGCATGCAGTGTGTACTTCAGGCTGGGCAGAAAACAACAGGGGCATCGTGCAGGAACCTCCCTTGGCACTCAGCAACTTAAATGAACACCGAAGTGTACACAGTGAATAAACATTGTCCTGACCACAATCGTTCTCAAAGTTATGATGCCTACTGCCTTTAAGCCTCAGCTTATTTTGAGATATTGTTACCAATTCCAAAATCTTGCAGAGAAGCTTCTGTGTAACTGTACTCAAGTTTTTAACATCTGCATATTGCATGTTGCCTGAATCATCGTGATGTGCAAGTGATTTGCAGGAATTTGAAAGGCTGCATGCACATGTATGGGATGGAAAAACAGCTGGTAATCCTGAATTTGCAAAATGTGCTCACAACGCAGCTGCTAGCAGGAGCCGTGTAAATATTGACCTTGATGTGAAGTTCTGTGTCTGTCTTCCCATGATTTTCTGTATCTCATTTTAGGATTTTCCTTTCTCTCATTTTGGCTTTGGTGATGAACTGCAGTAACCACAAGCATCCTCTGCCTACTCTTAACATGAGCATTAAGATTTTGAGTACATGTGTCCACAGAAAGACACAAATGAGAATATCATATATTCCTGCCTGGTCACAAAACATGCCTGGATAACATGCCACAAAACTCCAAGTCTTAAGTGAAGCAAAGCTACCCTCTCACTATTTCACCCTTTACATTTTCCTAGACCTGTTCTCTCGAGAATAAAAAAGAAGATATAATTGAAGGTCAGAGATGGACAACTGGTGCTACAAAAAGACTACAGCCCTGGTGAGCATACCTGGGGCCATGCACCACAAGTACGTTTCAGGTAAGATATAATGGCAGGACTATCAGCCATGCGTCTTGCTGCTGTCAGGTACAAGACAAGCACTGAGCAATCCCACTTCAAACGAAAACAAAACAACGGATGCCTACAGGCCTCAAACAGACCATCTGGAGTATCTCAGCAGGCACGCTCACACTGTGCCAGCCTGAATGACAAGCCTGGACAGGAAGCAATCACTAGGCATCACAACCCCCTTCTTTTCACAAATGGTGCTTCATTTCAGGTCCAAGCTCCTGCGAAAATGTTGCCAACCATGGCTGAAAAGACAAATTTGGTGCTGGTTACATCATCCATAACTACAATGCAGACCTGCTTCCAGTGTGCCTGTCCTCCAGCAATCCTCCCTGGCACCATCACCAGGAACCCCAGTTCCAGGGCAGGATCCCAGCACAGTGCTTTGGCCAGTGTGAGGCAACTTGGCATCTTTACCTCTGGAGTGAAAAGCAGGCTCTGTTATAGGCAACAGGATAACCTACATTGGAATTACAGTGTGGTGCCCGGCAAAAAATGAACTATCAGCTAGGGGATTATTTTTGTAATTTCTTCTGACTTAGTTCACAGACTTCCACAGAAAAGACCTCTTTCAAACACTTTTGTTCTTACCTTTGCCATGTAAAGCAGCTCACTGAGTAATGACATGGCTGTACTGTAGACACATAACTCTGGATGTGCCCTGAGTCAGAAGAAACACACAGCTCCTCTCACTGAAGAGGTAATTATCATATTTGCATTCAGCAGTTCCTGCAAACAAAAGTTGGTTTAATTAATATGAATCACACTAACGCCTCTTCCTACTCTGAATACTCCTGGAGAAGTTAGTCATATCATAGCAAATGTTGCCCTGAAGACGAAGTATCCTAACACACGCTAGCACAAACAGATGAAGAAGCCAGCTATTAACAACTAAGAATCAAGAGAGAGCATTTTCCATATAAAGTCCTGGTTTAAGATTAGCACGAAGAACAATTCCAATGCGGGTACTGCTCTACAAACTCAAACCAGGCAACTGTGCTCAAAATCACTGATTTTTGAACAAATTCAACACAGTCTTAACTTGATTATCTTGACATTACTCTACTACACTGGCGGGCTCTTCCAGGTCCTATTCCGACATACCAAATTCTCCCTGGGCACTGCACTGAAGGGCTCTAGATGTCATTCCAGAAGGGAATGTATCTCACAGAGCAAACATGCATTGTGTTATTAATGAAGGAATAGGGAAAGAATAAGTCTGCAGTGACTGGCAGAAAGCAGGAAGAAAGGCGCAGCGTGGATCTCATGACAGGGCTTGGTCTTCTGCTATCATCTTAATACCACCCAGCACGTGAACAACAAACTTCCTGATAAGCAGATCCAGCACCTTTGGAAGATACTGGATGTAGGCAAGCGTCATCCTATGGCAGCAAGAAGACACAGTAGCTTCTTCCTCTGCCATGAACATCTCCTCAACCTCTTTAATCCTACCTGTGCTCTTCACTTCCCCTTTAACAGTTCTTCTGCTCTTAAACCCTGGATGCTGACATCCTTAATTCTACTAAAAACTGCTCCAAGAAGAAAAACTTCAAATTTGGAGTCTGGACAGAAATCATTCCTTGACTCATGTGCACCAATTTAAATTCTAATCTAAACAGGATTATAAATATTTCATAACGTGCCTTTTTGGTAGTGTTGCGGCTTAAGCCTAGCACTATTAATCACAGCTTAGTCAGAAGTAGTTACTCTAAGTGAAGCAGAGGGTGAAGAAGGAAAGGAGAGGGTGAAGTGAGTTGGTTTGGTTGTAAGAGATTTTTGTATTGACCAAGTTAATCTATATATGATGAAAAGACAAGTTTCCTATTTACCTTTTTTTTTTTTTTTTTCAAATTTACACTTTGAGATGGAAATTCACACTCAAGGTTGAACAGAGATATTTGGAAAGGAGCGATTTGTGTGAACACAGTTTACCGGGTGATAACTGGTACAGACAGCTAGGAGCAGCCTCACGTTCAGAAGCCCTGGATCGCATGGGGGACTTCAGCCACCCTGCTATCTGTTGGAGGGACACCACAGCAGGGCATAAGCAATCTGGGAGGTTTCTGGAATGCGTCGATGATAACTTCCTTCTCCAAGTGGTAGAGGAGCCCACGAGGAGAGGTGCTATGCTGGACCTTGTTCTCACCAAGGAGGGGCTGGTGGGGAATGTGAAGCTCAAGGGCAGCCTTGGCTGCAGTGACCATGAAATGGTGGGGTTCAAGATCCTTAGGGCACCGAGGAGGGCGCACAGCATGCTCCCTACCCTGGACTTCAGGAGAGCAGACTTTGGCCTCTTCAGGTATGTGCTTGGTAGAGTGTCATGGGATAAAGTCCTGGAGGGAAGAGGGGCCCAAGAAAGCTGGTTAATATTCAAGGATCACCTCCTCCAAGCTCAGGAGTGATGCATCCCAAAAAAGAGGAAGTCAGGCAGAAAAACCAGAAGGCCTGCATAGATGAACAAGGAGCTCCTGGACACACTCAAACACAAAAAGGAAGCCTACAGAGGGTGGAAGCAAGGACAGGTAGCCTGGGAGGAATACAGAGAAATTGTCCGAGCAGCCAGGGATCAGGTTAGGAAAGCTAAAGCCCTGACAGAATTAAATCTGTCCAGGGATGTCAAGGGCAACAAGAAAAGCTTCTACAGGCGCTTTGGGGGTTAAAAAAGCCCACTTGGGAAAATGTGGGCCCTCTCCTAGACGGGAGACCTGGTTACCCGGGATACGGAGAAGGCTGAGGTACTCAAAGACTTTTTTGCCTCGGTCTTCACCGGCAAGTGCTTGAGCCTCACTGCCCAAGCCACAGAAGCCAAAGGCAGGGACTGGGAGAACGAAGAGCTGCCCACTGTAGGAGAAGATCAGGTTCGAGACCACTTAAGGAACCTGAAGGTGCACAAGTCCATGGGACCCGATGAGATCCATCCACGGGTCCTGAAGGAACCGGTGGATGAAGTTGCTAAGCCACTATCCATCATATATGAGAAGTCGTGGCAGTCCAGTGAAGCTCCCACTGACTGGAAAAGGGAAACATAACCCCCATTTTTAAAAAGGGAAAAAAGGAAGACCTGGGGAACTACAGGCCAGTCAGTCTCAGCTCTGTGCCTGGGAAGATCATGGAACAGATCCTCCTGGAAGCTATGCTAAGGCTCATGGAGGACAGGGAGGTGATTTGAGACAGCCAGCATGGCTTCACCAAGGGCAAGTCCTGCCTGACCAACCTAGTGGCCTTCTACGATGGAGTGACTACATCAGTGGACATGGGAAGGGCTACAGATATCATCTGAACCTCTGTAAGGCCTTTGACATGGTCCTCCACAACATCCTTCTCTCTAAACTGGAGAGGTATGGATGTGATGGGTGGACTGTCTGGTGGGTGAGGAATTGCTTGGATGGTCGCATCCAGAGGGTACTGGTCAATGGCTCAACGTCCAGATGGAGACTGGTGACAAGTGGTGTCCCATGGGGGTCCGTGTTGGGACTGGTACCATTTAATATCTTCATCACTGACATAGACAGTGGGATCGAGTGCACCCTCAGCAAGTTTGCAGATGACACCAACCTGAGTGGTGCAGTCAACACGCCTGAGGGGCGGGATGCCGTCCAGAGGGACCTGGACAAGCTCAAGAAGTGGGCTCGTGTGAACTTCATGAGGTTCAACAAGGCCAAATACAAGGTCCTGCACCCAGTATCAGTACAGACTGGGGGATGAAGGGATTGAGAGCAGCCCTGCCGAGAAAGACTTGGGGGTACTGGTGGATGAAAAGCTGGACATGAGCTGACAATGTGCGCTCGCAGCCCAGAAGGCCAACTGTATCCTGGGCCGCATCAAAAGCAGCGTGGCCAGCAGGTCGAGGGAGGTGATCCTGCCCCTCTGCTCTGCTCTGGTGACACCCCACCTGCAGTGCTGCGTCCAGCTCTGGGGTCCTCAGCACAAGAAAGACATGGACCTGTTGGAGCGGGTCCAGAAGAGGCCACAAAAGTGATCGGGGGATGGAACGCCTCTCCTATGAAGAAAGGCTGAGAGAGTTGGGGTTGTTCAGCCTGGAGAAGAGAAGGCTTCGGGGAGACCTTATTATGGCCTTGCAATACTTAAAGGGGGCTTATAAGAAAGGTGGGGACAGACTTTTTAGCAGGGCCTGTTGCGACAGGATGAGGGGTAATGGTTTTAAACTAAAAGAGGGTAGATTTAGACTAGATATAAGGAAGAAATTTTTTACGATGAGGGTGGTGAAACACTGGCACAGGTTGCCCAGAGAGGTGGTAAATGCCCCATCCCTGGAAACATTGAAGGTCAGGTTGGACGGGGCTCTGAGCAACCTGATCTAGTTGGAAGATGTCCCTGCCCATGGCAGGGGGGTTGAACTAGATGACCTTTAAGGGTCCCTTCCAATCCAAACTATTCTATGATTCTATAAAGCGGGACATGCTTAGAGGCAGCATTCAGGAATCTGGCCAGCTGCTGGGAACCCGGAGAGACAAGAGGTTGTATATCTGTGTGCAGGCTGGTGCACTCCCCATGCGTGCTTCCATGTCTGAAAGGATAGCATCTGTAAATACCATGATAGAGGCGTTTTCAATACACAGAAAGAAATCTCTAACACAGGACACCTCAAAAAAGCATCCAGCACTGCTACATAAAACAGCAGCAGGGGAGAAGTGTTTTCAGCTTCATAACACTTACCCAGCCACTCTCTTGCCAGTGAAGGCTAAGCTTCCCCACTCACACTTCATGATCTGCAAACTCACACAGTGTGAAGAGCTCAGAAACAACTCCAGGATGAACTTTAAATCTGCACCTCCAACGGGAACAGGAAAAAAAGCAGTGCTGGGTAAGAAATATTTATCAAACCTAAGAGGGAATTAAGAAGAAAGATCTGTGAGTTGTGAGACTCTTGGGACAGCTGGAGTCCAGCAATTTTTGCTTCAGCTTTAAAGGAGAATATATGTGATGCAGGATCTACAGATACATGTCATCCTTTCTAAGATGCAACACTTGAAGACCTTGTTGCCTTATCTGATATGATACGGTGTTTCACATGCCAATTGCATCCATGTCAGATTCACTCTAAACATACAGAAGCATGCAGAAGAAAACACTGTGGCCGTGCTTTCCACACTGCATTTCTTCATCTGCTGCTTACTGGCTGCTCACCTATAGCTCAGCCACATGGCAGGGAGCTTACAACTCACAAACCAGCAACCACCAAACTCAATTTTAAAGAGGCTATAAAAGCAGCTACACAGCAGAGCAAGATTTCAGTAATGATTTTCTGAACAAATTATTCGTAACTGAGTTGTATCCCATCGCTTACAACAACAAAGGCTAGGTCAGATGCCATTCCAACATTGACCATCAAGACTGGACAGTAATTTGCAATAGGGGATCATACTGAATTATCAACATGTCTAACAGGAGCAGCAAAGCCATGGTGGATAAGACATGACAGGTATTCAGGAAGCATTCTCTAACTCCAGTGTATCACTTGGCCTGAAAAAATAGTTAATTATTGTCAGTCCCAAATGATTGAATGTCACCTTTCTGGCAATATTTGCCAAGTGTTCTTTTTTTACCTGATATCTATCTGTCCTAAGTCAGACTCCAAACTGTGCTGCCATTACAGATCTGAAAAGTCACCCATAGCCACCCACATCTTTCATCTTGCATGCATATCTTAAAGACTATCATCTCCTCTCCTGGTTTTACCTGGCTAAAGGCACCTACACTGGCTACAGTCAGCTCTTTCTCTACAGCCGTTAGCTGCATCTAGCAGCTTTTATAAGCTTTGAACAGAAGAGCTACTGCCACACAGAACGAGGCTTGCAAGCACACATTTTGGCTCTACATGGTATTTAAAAAATATTAGTTGAAACTACCCTACAAACCTTTTAAAGCTTTTCTGCACAACTCTGCCTGTAAATGTTTAGTCTATTTTAACCACCTCTCCAGAGGATAAGGCCTTCAGCCTTCTGCTTTCATTTCTTTTTTGGAACAAATTCCAAAAATACGTAATTATTTTAAAATGCATAAGTCCAGTCATGGACTATACTAAGCGTGTTGCCTAGTCACCTTTGCTTTCCTGGTACGTTTTGTACATGAGCCACATTCAAAAGTCCTTGGATTACCGACAAACTATATGAAATCCAGCTGTTTTGTTAAGTATTGAATAACTCCATTACACTCCACAGGATTGCTCATGCCATGCAAAATAAGAGTTACTGTATTTTTGTGTGTGATATTAAAACAAGAATGGTTTTGATACAGTACTCAAGCCACTGTTGCTAAAAGTCAGTGATGGCAGCTCAGGCTAGCTTGCTATATACTCATACGAGATTCTTAGGAACGAGTTCTGCAGGGGAGAACGGTAAGAAAGAGAGGAATGAAAATAAGCTTTCGAGGGCAAAACTGGGGGGGGGGGGGAATGACACCAAACCCAGAAAGGGAAACACAGCATCCTGCACAGAAATAATTTGAGGTGGAATTTGAGATAAAATTATTATAATCCAAAACAATTTACAATGAGAAAACCAAGACAGCATTCATTAACATTTGGAAAAAAAATTACTGGATAGCAAACTCTAAGCCACAAAAGACTCAAACATTTTTATGAACATCACCAAACCAGCAATTTAAAGTTTTGCATATGAATTATCAGTTTTACACACTGAGTAGAAACCTACCAATGGCCCAAAGGGTTGGTTAGAAAAGGCTCCACCGAATCAGTATGCACGTGGGATAACCCAGAAGGAGAAACAGGAATATCTCAATTCTTACAGAAGTTCAAATGTCGCAGGCTTCATCTGAAAGCTCAAAGCATATTAGAAGAGAGTACAGCTACTACTGTTACCTGAAACGTCTTAAGCAACAACAAATGGAGTTGTTTTACTTGTATTCAGATTCACAGTTGCATCTAAACAAAATCAGATGTACAGTCAAGTCCTCCTCTTGCATCACAGCATTAATTCTTAATTTTAAGGTAGACTACCAGAGGGCAGATGTGGTAAGACCAGTCAGTCCCGCCATACAACCGGCTGCAGCAACTATAGGGAAACAAGGGCAAACACTGCAGCCCGTGGGACAGGGCTGAGTTTTGTCACATTACTGCCTGTTTCTTATATCAGAAACCATGCTGGCATCCTTTATGAACCTGTGTGAAGTAAAGGCACCTGTAACCCTGTAGCAAGGATTTTTTTGACATCCATTTGGTCTGACATCTGAGCAACTTCCCCTGCCTTAGCGAGAGCAACTGCTGCAGTGAAGCATGACTGATCCTTGTGATTAGGATGGCACCTCGGAGCAGCTCTGACAGCAAGGGCTGCTCCAGCAAAGACCAATAAAGAGCAAAATATGCAGGGTGATGGCAGCAGGGGAGAGTAAACCAGATCTAAAGTACTGGTGAAAAATTGGAAGGAAGCTTGCAAGTTGAATGAGCTTGTAACTTCCGAGCCGCAGCTATAACATGCCTTGTGTGAAGCTATGCTGACGTGGGAACAGAAGAGCAACACCTCTAATGTCAAACACAAAGCTACAGAAGTAAAATGCCTCTTGCAGAGGTGGGTGACAGTGGGGGCTGTTTAAAAATGGGGCAAGAGGAAAACCCCAGGCCACCTTCTCCTTTTGTCATAGGTAGAAAGACCCGTTAAAGCTTTCTATAAACATGAGACTAACTAACGTGAAAAAATTAGAACTTTTATGTGTCTTGGAGAGTTTGGGTGGGGTATGTTTGTGAATTATTGCTCTTTCTTGGTGGTGCAGTACCTGCTATAAATAAAACCACAAGCTGTAGGAGGTCGCATAAACGAACGACCTCATGACTAAACCACAGCCAATTGCAAACCAAAAAGCAATTCTGTGATGACAGAAGAGCAAGTAAGAGCACTGCGGTATCTCTTTTCTGTGTGTTTAAAAGGAATCCTTTGCTAAATGCCCACTGTAGCAGGAAAAAGATTTATGGAGGCCTAGAAAGTTCAAAAAGACTCTTAAAAAGCTAATGGCTCATCTGTGGTTTCGGGAAATTCCAAGCGTGGTGAAGCCAAAGTGCACCATGAATATTTAGTATCCATGCATCCTGTCTGTTGTCACTTTTTAGAACATAACCATTTTTTTTCTCTCTACCTGCACTGGACAGAACTTCCTCATCCTTAGGAGAGTTGTTGGTGCTAATTCAGTCTCTCACTGAGAAGATGATCAAATGGCTGCAGAAGGCAGGTGGCAGAGATCAGTCTTTACCTGTAATGAAAGACATGGTACATCTACATTTGAGAAGGAGAGTGAAACAATCCACTCTTTCCCAGTCTCCAATCCTATACAAGTAGGTGCATTCAATGCTAGTCAAATAAAGTCTCAGATGCATACAATTTACACGCTGTGGTGCTAAACTGCTCCTTCCTTCTCCTGTCAGAAGCGAGGCCGGGCGAACTCACACTCAGATGAGCAGTGGAGCGAGGAGAGACAGCCGTTGCTGACCCTAACGCTCGCTACCTCTCAGTAGACCTAATTTGCTCAGGCACAGGGTCTCACTGTCACGGTATCCCTGCTCCAAGATTCAGTACTAACTTAGAGGGCCCGTGTTGCCCGCCACTGCACGGTGTACACATGTGGTATCACTGTAGAGGAGGTGCCAAGAGGTGGGAGATGGTCTGCAGGATAAAGCAGTGGTCTGTTGGATGGTGAATGCAGATAAAGTCTAATTCGTGTAGTATAGGGTTCAGCTACTTCTTACTGTCCTGCTAAAACACCAAATAGAATGTGTTTGCCCACTTTTTGTTTTTTCAAAAATGATTTTACATAATTTTTAATTTATAATTATATTACCATAGTGGGGCTTGAGCCCTGGCTTCAAATATACAGGAGACAGCAATGCAACAGCTGTGCTGGTTCTCTGCATTTGTTCCAGATGGAGGAATTCTTCTCTCGTGTTCTAAAAAAAGCTTCCTGACTTACACCCCAAGCCTAGGGCATCACCATGTGGAAAGTAAAAAGCTTGTTTCAAAGAAACAGTAAACTCCTGCTTTCGCTGACGGCAAATTGTCAGATAGAAGTATTGCAAGTCGGAGAGGGGAAGTCCAGGTGCAAGGTCCATTCTGCCAGGAGTTGTGGCTCCTCTGCTTCACACTAAGCCAGCGGGGACTGACGGAATTACGCAGATGGCCCTGCCATCTTGGAGAAAATTTCAACATAAGAATAAAAAGTCAACATTTTTCATGGGAACAAGATATTCCAATTAAACAAATAAAACAAAGTTAGTCTTTCATTGAAAATCCACGCTTCTCCACAAAAAAACTATGAAAAATTTTCACTAAGCCTTCAGTGGTTTCGCTATGGAGGAATTCATACACGAGTCTACGCTGATCCTAAAAATTCAGACCTATGCATGAACAAAGACTGCCATTTGGAAAAGATTTCTATATAGACTACTTTAATTAGCATGAAGTGTAGTTAAACTAGGATTAACTCCACATGTATAATTCCTTTTATGCCACTATAAAACTTAATCTGATTTAGATTCATTCACTTGCAAGCCTATAGAAGCTAACCTGGGGAAAAGGCAGTCAAACCAGAATAAGAATGCTCACACTGACAATCAAGCCACTTTACTGAAAGGAAATTAAATTTAGACCTTATTACATAGCAGGAAAATGTCTTTCTGTGGCCGAATTCATAAGCAGAGTCTTGGCACAGATTTGCTCTCAGGGGAAACTAAAGCAGATCTTTTGTTAGAGGCTGTGAGGTGCTCAGCACCCTGAATTCCCACGGATTCTCTTGATCAGAGCTTTGATAACAGAAACAAAATATGAGGATCCGTGTAAACCAGAACATTGCTTTCTGTGATGTAACAGGATAGGAAGCTTTGAGAACAGTGATGCGTTTGTCACATTTATCTCTCTGTTTAACAAAGCTCCCTATGAACCACTGTGCATTATCCCTCAGGTCTGCCGCAGCACTATGGATGCTGTTTATGGTTCCGAGATTGTGTTACATATCTAAAACACACCCACCTTGCACTGGCAAGACCTTTGAGAATATCCCATTCTTGGGTGGGAGGTTTGAAACAGGCAAATGTTTGGGTTTTTTTTAATGAATAGTTTATTCATCAAAAAAATAACATCAGCTGACTGCTAATTGTAAATTTGACCTAAATCTCCCAGGTAGCTTTGAACCTGTTTTCAAATGAGGGAGAGAGGAGAGAGAGAAGGTTATTATACATACCTGCTTTATAATTTTGGAAAGATGATGTTCAATTCTTCAAGCTGTATTTACACTAGCAGTGGTTATGGACATTAAGGTGGCGATTGGCCAACACCATAGGAAAAGTCAGAAAGCTAACTGAGCACTCTTTAATGGAGTTTGCAATGTTCCGGTGTGTAGTGGTGACATATGTGCTGCATGAACTAACATTACTTTTATTTCTGGATGGAAACATAGTTTTGTACAAAGCCTAAGTGATATAGGAAAAACAACCATTCCCTTCATGTTATTTTGCATTTAAAAGAGAAAACTTAACATTGCCTTTGGAAGAAGACCAATAAACTTTGATGGAAACCAGAATCCAAGCTCCTTTTTACAGCTATGTGTGTTTAATATCTAAAGTGATGGTTGAAAACTTCCTTCAGGGTAAATATTCCCTTTTAGAAGAGCCATCGTTTAGCTTTTTTCACAACACTGATTTTCAGCCTTGCATCCTACATGGCTAACATACCTGATTTTGGCCTTGTAGGATGCTGCAGGCCTGCAACTTGTTCTGAAATTATCAGGGATTCAACTACATTTAAAACTGAAACCTAATGAATACAACTGACTGCAATTAGCCTTTTGTGGGTCGGTATGCCCTTCAACTTCAAACACATAAAAGGGTCATGCTAATTGGAGGGATACTGAGGGAACATTGAATCCACTCTTCACACAGAACAATAAGAATATTCCTTTAATGTGCATTTATACTTTTTTTTTTTTTTACAAGAACCATTATTGCTCCAAGTGCCAAAATAATTAAAAAAAATTTAAGGCAGTGTCACTGGGGGTTGCGGTCAGTTCATCACACATTGCTTCTGCTGCTCCTTCCTCCTCACACTCTTCCCCTGCTCCAGCGTGGGGTCCCTCCCACGGGAGACAGTCCTCCACAAACTTCTCCAACGTGGATCCTTCCCATGGGCTGCAGTTCTTCACAAGCTGCTCCAGCGTGGGTCCCTTCCACAGGGTGCAGTCCTTCAGGAACAGACTGCTCCAGCATGGGTCCCCCACGGGGTCACAAGTCCTGCCAGCAAACCTGCTCCAGCGTGGGCTCCTCTCTCCACAGGGCCACAGGTCCTGCCAGGAGCCTGCTCCAGCGCGGGCTTCCCATGGGCTTCCCATGGACAGCCTCCTTCGGGCATCCACCTGCTCCGGCATGGGGTCCTCCACGGGCTGCAGGTGGAGATCTGCCCCACCGTTGACCTCCATGGGCTGCAGGGGCACAGCCTGCCTCACCATGGTCTTCACCACGGGCTGCAGGGGAATCTCTGCTCCAGCGCCTGGAGCACCTCCTCCCCCTCCTCCTTCACTGACCTTGGTGTCTGCAGGGCTGTTTCTCACACACATTCTCACTCCTCTCTCCAGCTGCAATTGCTGGGTTTTTTTTTTTCCCCTTCTTAAATATGTTATCCCAGAGGGCTACCACCATCGCTGATGGGCTTGGCCTTGGCCAGTGGTGGGTCCGTCTTGGAGCCAGCTGGCATTGGCTCTATCGGACATAGGGGAAGCTTCTAGCAGCTTCTCACAGAAGCCACCCGTGTAGCCTCCCCACTACCAAAACCTTGCCACGCAAACCCAATACACTCCTTTAACACAAGTTTCTATATTTTCTACAACTTCCTAAACCCACTTTGCTCCCAAATCACCGCTGGCAGAGTGATATCAACAGATTGATTTAATAATAATAATGATTGTTGTTTCAGGCTTGGAGGAGAGATCTGATATATGTAACGTGTTTGAAAAACAAAGGGGTCCCTCCCAATATACACACCTCATTCTGAGCTTGCAAAGTGTCTAGAAAGGGCAAACTCAGAGACTTCTCCTTCACCAACATGTGAAAGGATCCTTCAGAGTATGGTGTATTCACTCACTAGACTCTGCACATCAACACCAGCAACATTAGCATAGAGTTCAGGCACCACTAGCTCAGGCACCTGCAGTACTGCATGGTCATTGCTGGTCTTTATAGCTCTTTGCAGGGACTGGATCAGGTCTGCTGGAGAAGGCCGGTTAGTTGCATTCCACTGCCAGCAGGACTTCATGATGCTGTACCTGTAAGACGGAGAAGTAAGAAGGCGCTGGGAATGAAAAGCACCAACGCAAAGTTTTACTACAGTCAAGTCATCTCATATTTAAAATGTCTAGAGACCTCCTCTTGTTCTGCTTCATATAAAGTTCTTTCAATGACCCTCTGAAATTTGCAACCACATAATAATGTGTGGGGACAAAGGCATGCAGTTGTTCGCAAGAATGTCAACTGTGAGTATGGGAAAAGGGAAAAAGATTGATTGGTATTCCCTTTTGAAACAGCAACTGAGATTCCTTACGGAAGAAAAAGCCTCTGAATATTAAAAGAAATTATGTCCTCACAAGAGGAAATATAATGCCTTAGATCTTCCCTGTGGATGCTTTGTTCATTTCAGGGAGAATCCCACAACTTCGAGGAGAAAGGTTACTCCAGAATAGTCCTGCACCTTGCAGGGAAGCCGTGGAGCAACAAAATGCAAGAGCAGAAATGGAAACAGAAACAAGAGCAATTTTCAAAAGCAGGAAAGGGAGTTTTTGGCAATCAAGGTTTCATGCAGCAGAATCCAGTAAGGAGATGTGGCAGACATCAGAACAAGTCTCCTCAGCTAACAGGTTACTGGTTTGTATAGTCTAGATCTTCTTTAAGACCTAGTTTTGTATGTCTCACTTCCATTTAGCTCTGCAGATCTCAGGGTCAATTGCCCATAAAGCTTACATGGCTTGCTGGCAGCTTGAGGGCTGCTTCATAATGTTCTGTTTCTGCAGGTATGATAAGATGTCAGAAGGTGGCACCTCAGGATATGGTGGAGCACCTGGAAGGGTAAAAGGAATTAAGGTAATGGTTGCAGATAGCAGCTTCTATATCAGAATGCCTTCCTTCCCTACCAAAATCTATTTTTTTTTCCTACCACAATTCACACTGACAGATAGTATAAAAGGAATTGTCAAGACTTTGCAAGTTGGAAAGAACAGGATGCTTATCTAAATGGTCCAACTTCACATTCTGAAATTTGAGATTTTGGGTCCTGTTAATTTGCTGCTTCCTTGCATGTTTTTTTATTATCATTAAATCTTCTTACCTAATGTAATCATTTCATACAGTAGAATTCCAAAAGACCATCTACAAGAAAAGAAAACAAAGCAATGTTAAGTTTCCATTCTAGCTAGCTAGCTTAAATACATACAAATGACTAGGCATGACCTGCAGAAATGAGAGAGAAGGTATGAGCTATAAAGTGGAGCATTATGCTGAGAACAGATATGACTTATGGTGAACTTCAGGACATGACATGATACACAAACGAATGAAAGAGACAGGCCTGACATACAGATGAACTTCTAGTCCAAAAATGAAATCATACATGTCTGCCTTGATGCTGGGGGGTTTCTTCAGGAGCTGCTCTGGAGCCTGCCACTTGACTGGCACAATCTGTGTGACTGAGCTGGCACCATATGTGTGAGTTTCATAGGCCAGACCCAAACCACAGAGCTTAGCAGTGAAGTTGTGATGAAGAAGGACATTCCTGGCAGCAATGTCACCATGGAACAACTTTTTCTGTTCAAGGTAAGCCTGGAAAGTTGGAAAAGAAAGAGATCACGATCATTTTAAAAGGAAATTTAATTGATATAAATTTTCACTTAGTTTATGCCTGTTTTCCAAGCTGTGGAATAGAGGCATATGCTCACCAAAATAATGCAAGCATATTTGGCTCAGTTTTCACCAAGCACATCCTCAGCGCTTAGGCCAGGAAGACTTAGGCCACCATGCAGACTTGTGTTGCAATCAAGCAAGAAAGGAAAAATGCAGCAAATATGAGCAGACTTACCAGAGCTGCTGCAACTTGCTGTCCAACTTCATATACTTGCCTCTCAGTGAGGTCATAGGGGATACCATCCATTGTCATTACATCCTAGAAACAAAAGGGCAGACCTTGGATCAAACAAATGCCTTAGCTGTAGGGTACTGGGGCACATTTCCTTCTGATCTAATAAAATGAGTACTATCTAACCTTATGCTCCGCCAGCTAATTTCACAATTGGTCATAAATTGACTGAAATGTAAGGGTACATGGAAGGGTGATGAGGATGGATGGATGGTGTGCGGGGTAAGACAAGTACACTAGAGACAACCGGTGAGTAAATTGAAGGGTGGAGAAGAGATGAATAGGTTAGACAGAAATGGGCAGAATGACAGTGGAGAATGACAATCCATACAGATGAATGAAAGATCTATTATAAATTAGAATGATGAGTAGAAAAGCACATTGATAACATATGAACAATTATCTGGTATGAGACTAGCAGTCCATCTCCCTTACTACCTTGCCTGTAACAGTGACCGTAGGTGGACACCCAGATGACAGAAAAAGAATAAAGTAAGCACACAATGCTTTTCCTGTGTAGTTTTCAGCCCCCAACTATTTTCAACTTAAGGACTTCCTGAGATGGTTATGGTTTCAACATGTTCAGTAACCTTTGAAAGGTTATGTTCCACGAATGTATTCACTCTTGTCTTGAACCCATGTAAAGTTTCAAAATCCACAGCAGTCAGTGGCAAGGAATTCCACTAGTCAACTCCCCACTTCATGAAGAACCACCTCCATTTGTTTGTTTTGAACATGGCACTTACTAGCTTTATTTGCTGCCATCTTGTCCTTCTGCTGGAACAAGACAGTGAGCAATCTCTCTGTATTTAGTGTTCCAGATGTAGAAGAATGATGGATTTATATAGTGACATGGCAGAGTTTTGCTTCTATGCCTTTCTTAATAACGCCTAATATTTGGTTTCTTTTTTGACTTAACATTTTCATCAGGCTGTATGTTTTCATACAATCAGTCCCATGATTTCAGTCCTCATCAGCAATGGGCAGATATGAGGCCATCATTACATATGTGAAGCTACGATTGCTTTTCTACACGGGCATCATTTAATCTTTAACTATACTGAATTTCATCTGTTTTTTTTATTGGCCAGTCTCTCAACCTTGGAAGATTCCTCTGCAATTCCTCAAGGTCAGTCCTTGCCTTTACTGGCTGGTATCACTGGCAACCTTCATCACCTCACTGTCATCCCATTTTCTAGGGTGCAACCAACAGCACCAGGTCCTAGCATATGTACCAGCAGAACTTCATGGGTGACCTCCCTCCGTGCAAGTACTAACCTTTGACTTTTATGCTCTGTTTCCTGTCTTTTAATCAATTAGTTGTCATTCAATGACCTACTCCCTGGTGTTGTAATGGCTCTGTTTTCTTAAAAGCATTTGGAGTGGGACATTATTTAAAACTTTTTAGAAATTCAGGTAGCTGTATCAACTCTCACTCCAATGGTCTGCAAAGTAGGACTTCGCCTTACAAAAGTATGTCAACTTCTCCAAACTATATCATATTAATCTAGATATCCACTAATTCTATTCCAGTTTAGACTTGTTTAGAACTTCTTTGGGGGACGGAAATAGTTTAGACTGATATAAATGGATGCATGGAGAGATTAAAAGAATCATCTATGACTTATGGACTATGACTTATGGATAGATATATACCTAAGGAATTTAAGAAGATATTCTATCATCACTTCTTTTGACTCACCTTCCGACACGTCCATAGAAATGTCAACAGGTCACCAAGAGACACATCTTCCATGATCACATAAAGTGGGAGCTGGTCTACACAGCATCCAACCAGTTCAACCAGGTTCTCATGACGGCCAAGATTTTGATGGAATTTAATCCTTCCCAGGAAATCCTTTACTTCCTGGGGACTAGCCAGGTCTGAAAGAACAAAAAACAATCACAAAACCAAAACCAAAACCAAAACAAAACAAAAAACCCAGCAAAGAACAGAGTGAGTAGCTTTTAAAACCAGCATGATCGGCAATCTTCTTTAGTCCTACAAAGACACTCCTACCAAAACACCATTCTGACTAGCTACCATGATACTGAACACAGCTTGTTCTTGCCCAGTAATGACTGCAAAGTTTTGCCCAGCATCATGTCTTTGATACAGAGATCTGTACCAAAGTGGATCCTGGCCATGTGCCTTACCTTGTAAGGCTTTCAATACTACAGTCTTAGTCTCCCTGGGATTCCCAGTTTCCAACTGCGCTCTGTAGATGCTCCCATAGCGGCCATGTTTTATCAGCTGCAAGGTGCCCGCTGAGAGTTTCTCTCGCGGTATCTCCAGTTCTTTCAGAGTCAAGGATGCAGAATTTAGCAGGCTCTCCACAGATGTCTCACTCAGCTGGATATAGCGGCTCTCTATTGAGCTGGATTCCTGCTGATTCTTGTCATTCACTGACAAAACCAAATACACATGATGCATAAGACAGATGAATTCTTGTAGTAGGTGGCAATGCCCGTCCTTCTATCCTCTTTGATTTTTGCTCCATACTGTTTTGGAAATCAGGACAAAGTAAGAAACTGTTATTGTATCTTACTTATCCTGGCCCTTGAAAAGGTAAAGGAATTTTATCTCCCACTCTATTTGATGAAAAGGCAGAATGAGTCTGGAGATCTCTACTATATGTAAACTTTCTAGATGAGACGCATTTGTACTTCATTCCCATGTGCTGAAGCAACGACCATTTTCTTTTATCACCGGCTACCAGTTGTTACGAAAGTGACATGGACAGGGTGTTCCCACAAAGGCCCTATCTTTGTTCGTAATTATTTCGCTTTATAGGCTGAAGAGGCTTTTTCCTCTGCAATCCCAAAATCAGTTCAGAACTGGATTTTCATTTCCACACAGCACCATGTGTTTGCAGTGCCAGCAAACCTTTCCCTACCCCCTGTTCTATTTCCTGTTATCCTCACAGGAAGCGGGAGACAGCAGCTTGAAATTAAATTTCTTAAATGACAGTATAGAAAATGGATTAACTAGGTGTGATCTACATCAAAATGACTGTCATTCATAATTACCCCAATGAAACTCTCCTTGCAGTAGCATCTAGAAGGCTGTTACATAAACACACTTTGCAGCTCTCAAGTGATGCCACCACAGTTAATCAGCCTATATGGTATGTTGCTTTAGGTTTTCTCATATCCATCTATACTACAGATTCCACTATTACTACTGCAAGTGAGGTAAACCAGGGTTCCTAGTTTTTCTAATGTTCACTGGATTGCTGAATACCACTCAGGCTCTTCATAAATGCTATTGCCTAACAGCTCAAGCAATGGGGAAATGGGACTGACTTCTGGCCACTGAAACCACCACTCTTTCCTCTGGTTGAAACACATTTTTTTACCTTGGTGTCCAGATGACGATGATTGCTCCTGCTTTGCTCGCAAGCCTCGACAGTGGAGCCAAAGGATCACAGTAAGCATGATGACAAAAAACCCCACAAGGAGAACTGGGACAACAATGACTTCAGTCTGATGTTCACGCACAACTATCAGCAGAAAAAGAAAATGGGAAGCCAAGGAATAAGCAGCACTGCCTGATGCACATCGGTTCTGTATAACAAAGTAGTAATAACACATTTCAGTAACTTTCAACCCCAAAAGTATGTGTATCTATCCTCTGCTCCTTGGAATAGCAACCAAACACTGTTAGCGCTGCCACTCTATTTTTCAAAGGTGCTGAGTATCTAAACTGCATGAAACCACTGAGACTCCCGCACCTGAGGCCACTTATTTAGATGCCCTAACACAGAGGCTAGGAATTGTAGTCATGTGCAAGTATCATCCGCCAGTGAAACAGAGCAAGCCCTGGCAGAGGGATAGGAGGGAGATGGGAGGGGCTGGATATTACTGTGCCATCACAAATACACGGGCAATTACAGGTTCAGCTCCTTCTATTAAAGTTACAGGGAGCATTTTAAAGAAAACAGGGTGTGGTCACCTGGTTTGGATTTGACCGGAAGACATTGCAATTAACAAGGATGTTGCAGGTAACTAACTCTCTTAGGTCCCCAGATTTGGAGGTGGTGCTATTTTTGCATAGGGCAAGACCACACTTCAGTTCCCAAAGACGACGGAAAGTCATGAAATCAAAATCTCACAAGACTGGTCCTTAGGGAAGCAGCAGGGAATCTTTAATGACTATATTATGTCTCATTCAAAGTAGAAATACTCTAAAATGGCTAAAATTACGTGACATGAATCCTACCGCAAAGGCTGCACCCCCTTAAAAGGTTCTACCCTGAGACACAATGCAGGGAGAGCTCAGTCAAATCCTTTTGTGGGGGCTGGGATGCAGGTGGAGGAGGGCAAAGGGCTTGGCCCACTTTTTAGCAAAGCTGGCCTTCCTGCTCAGCATGTGAAAGCTTATTAAAGGAATCTGTGAATCTTACCGCATAGCTTGTCATTGCTGTTGCATTCCAGTAGCATGCGTGTTAATCTTTTTACATCCCCTGCCATGTCCAATTACAAGCAAGTGGGCCTCTGACCTCTGTCTGCTGCACAGACACAAAGAATATTAATGAAATTTATCAGGAGGAAGGATGATTTATGAAGCAACAAGTGAGCTGAATATGGAGCTTTCTACACCTTATGGTCAGTGGTTGTGTGAAGAAGCAGCACTGGGACTTCGAGGCTTAGAGAATGATAAAGGATATCCACTATCAAATCCTATGAATGGTAGACTGCATGACCAGAGAGAAGTTAAGATTAAGCTTGTTCTACAGAGCTTCACAAGCAATTGGGTAGGCATATGCACAAAAAATCATAGTCATTAACTTAATCATATTTAAAAAATAGCTAATACACTGCTAGTTAACACACTTAGACGCCAGAATGGCTCAGCCCTTTATCTTCTGGTCCATAACAAATGAACAGATCAGCAGCATGTGTACAAAACGTCTGTCATTCTTGACTACAGCCCCTGCCACAACTCGTATTATTGCTCCACAAAAACAAGGAAAAAAGAAATGTTGTCATTAGGGTTCTCCTTCACACTGCCAGGTCTATAACTAATCTGAATCACAGTATCAGGAACTCTTCTGCATTTGTAGTTGAAAATCCAGAGTCTGTGCAAGCACGCACCTTTCCGGCTGTAATTTCGGCTATCACTAGCCTAACGCCTTAGCACGTGCAATCATACACCTACAAACCCTACTGATGGTGTAAGCGCGTTTGTCATGTGTGCAACCGCGCTCAGACAGGGCTACGTTCACGTCTTTGAGTTGCACCAGGACTGCAGATCAGCTGCAGGCCTCCCAAAACACATGCCTGATGTAGAATTTCAGCTGTTCTGCGTTACAGATTACTGAGGACTGAAGTCGTAAGATAGGAATAGGCTCTGTGGTGCTGCATTGATTTACATCAGCAGGGGACCTGGACCACTATTTCTAAATTGTAAAAATCAATGTGGTGAATAGTGATGACTGACAGAAAGGCAAGGCATGTACAGTTAGCCACTGTTCCTTATAAACATTGCCAAAAATTTAAGACTTAGCTTCACAAACAGTATCATCTAGAACGTTTTACAGGCGTTGGGACTTTTATCTTGCAAATATTTACTTTATTTTCAGCTATGGGTTCAAGGCAATTTACCACAATGGCAAATGGTAATAATAATATATGGCATTCTTATTGATACTAATATGGTTTTATGGAAACATTAAACAGAGTTTGTTCTCATGCTTAAAATTAAGGGGTGAAATTATGCTTTATCAGTGGCAGAACAGAGGCAGCAGAAGGAGGAAGATGGAATATATCTGCACTTTAAGATATCACAAAAAGTCTGTTTCATTTTTTATTTCCTTTGATTCTTAATACGTTAGCAAATTCACCTGTTTTTGGGGTGTGGCCACAACATGAATCCAATCAAAGGAGCAATAATACAGCAGTAACACCAAGCTTTTCAGGTACACTCTGAAAGCCAGCGCACTAACTCAAGCTACCTTGGCTAAAAGACACACACACACTTACACACAAATACACAGGTATCACCATAAAAGGAACAGTTCTAGCTTCTTTCACTGTCAGATACACAGAGATATGAAAGACACATATGAACAGACATGATGGCATCACAGGAAAATAGACTTTAGGACCATTAGCCAGCAATCGTGGTATAATCTGAGTCATAAACAGTCCAAGCTCCATCTTAACACTAGCTAATGACTTTGCTTTGTACAGACGCTCGCTAGAAATGCGCACTTACATTTAAACGATGTGCGTGCACAGGCACATATAACCACACGTATACCAACTTGTACTTACACAGAAAGATGCTCATATAGTGCAAACATCCATGGAAAAAAGCTTTGACGCAGCAACCATGTGTACACTGGTCTCCTGTCCGTAAAAGAGATTCCCACCTACTCCCTTATGCACGTCCCATCAGTGATGCCAGCGGGTGGCACGCCAGTTTTCTAACCGTACTCAGGGCAGAACTATGGGATCCAGAAATAAAAACACTGGCAGCCATTGGTGCTTTATTTGCACTGGCACTCCCATTTGTTGCTGTTGCTTACGGAGCCGCACAGGTGTTACCACTGGAAAAGTTTGGTTAGACAAGTCCATTTACACTCCATGCATCTATCCTCTTGCAAAACTCAGGAAGTAGGAAAAGAAGCTGCACTTAGTAAGATAAACCTGAAATGCCTTTCAGTGCTACTTTCCAGGCCGAGACCAAATGAATTCTCATACTTAGCTCTTTCTGCAGCTTACTGGTCTAACATTAACATTATTGCAGTTCCTACATTTCCGTCCTCACAAGAGTGGTAACTCAGAAATCCATAGATCTCATGTTATACATTTAACAAATATTTTTTGCAGTGTACCAGTAGGGGACACGTGGAGATTATGTAGAACTAACATTTTCAGTGTACAGGTGCATACTCACCAGACAGCAGAAAGCATATTGGCAGTGCTCAAATACTTATTTTATTATATGAAGACAGTTTTCCAGTACCAAGCCAGGATAAGGGGGACAAAAATACCTTAAGAGGTTCAAGACATGTACCTCACTGGAATTATCATTTTCCTTGTCTGTATGTATGTTGTACCAAGACCAGTGCTGTGTAAATCACGAGCACAGGAAAACATATCCTGTGTTACTTCAATTTAGAATTTGCACTGGACAATTTGTGCAATCACAAGTAAATGTCAGCTTAGTTATTCCACTGGTTTTTTATTGCTCTTTTACATACACTGAAATCCACTCACGGAAATTCATTTCTCTTTATTGTTCACTTTCAAAACCATATTTGTTTCAACACTCTGCTCTCCTTGCCTGGGCCTATCTAATCTGCACAAGGTGCAGCAGTTTCACAGCCTGGCGACAGTGCCAGGTTAATTATCCCCCATATCTGCCCTACGTGGACACTTACTGCTCCTCTGTGCACGTTTGCCAACAGGACAAACACTGGGGAAAAAGGTGGTGTTTTGTTTTCAGCCATGTTTGTTTGCCAAGCTGATCTGCTGCCCTGGCAATTTAGACAAAGCACAGAGGGCAACACAGGGACAGGAGTAAGTAGGTAAAGGATGGCAGATGTGGGGGCTGCTTAAACTAGCTCAGGAAGCCCCAATACTGAATGTGAATATGGTTTTTTGAATGCAGCTGAGCTGAATTAAGTGCTCACCAATGCCAAAAGAAGGGAGTATCTCTTTGCTCTCTTCCACTCCTTGTTTCACTCCCAGCTGTGCAACTGATCATATGGTAAACTGATTCAAACCACTAAGCCAGCAGGAAAAATTAACTTTTCTTTTGCCATGGTAATTTCCTGCCATTTTAGTGAGTGGTATTAGTTCACCAAGCAAATCAACAAGAGCCAGCGCAGGCTCGAGGAAGTGGCAGGAGCACACATCCAGAAGGAGGAACAGGGAAAATGGATCTCCTACTACCCAGCATGGTGAATGGCTCATTTGTCTAAAGCTGTATCATGAAACCATTCTCTGTGTCAGCACATATCCACAGGCACTGTGTGCCAGCATAAGCCTTACTATGATTTTTCCAGTCCCTTGTCATTCATTCCCACATGTATACTGTTCCCTTAGCGCTAGCACAAGCATTCACATGGCAATATGGTAAACTGGATCAGGGAGGTGATCTGCACTAAAATAATCAATCCTCTCTCGCATTTTATGGACTTAAATTTCTCATCAGGCTCAATTTATGCTATTTAAAGTGCGAGGACATAAGAGTCAAGAAGCCTGAGTGACAGACATTGTGGTGAAGACTGAAGAGAAATATAAAGTCTTACGTGTCCATGGAATACATAGGAACAGATGGCTTGAGAACTGCACGCACAAAAACTGCCTGCTGCTTGCTCCTGCCATGTTCAGGAAAATAAGATGTTGGACATATTCACAGTAAATACACAGTTTTGCCAGTGAATATGTCTGACTTGGGAACTAACATCAGTTCCCATCATCAGTGCAAATGTGTAAATCCTTGAGTACTGATTAGCTATTCTGTCTAAAGAAACAGCTGATTAAATTAATTAAATATGATAAAAATAAAGGCTAAGATTCATTTGGATCTTCATTAGACCTTTTAAACTGTGCTATGAGCTGATATGGAAGTTAATGTAGTTATTTCTCCAGACTTCCTCGCCTGCATTAACTGCACACTACTTTATGATAAAAATATTCTTACAGGTGTTTTTCATGCACTAATTCTAAGGACCAACTGTAATATGACTACAGGCACGTAAAGAACAGCTGAGTAACTCACTTCAGTCCACCATACTGCCTGACTGATAAAACAAATCCTTTAATCATTACGCCTTCTATTTAATTTCTTACAGTGGCAGAACCATACTCTCAAGCTTTTCCAGTCGCCATTTCTGCGCGGCTTTTATTATTTTCCTCCTCTTCTACATGACCTTTGAACATGGCCACCAGTCAAGGCTTAGGCAACCATTATGCACAAGCGCATTGCCCTGGCCGTGCACCTGAAAGGGAGGGGAGCAATCAGGAAATTGCAGGAACCAAAATGGCAGTGAAACCACGATGTGTGGGCTCAGGACAGCCGCGCAGTTGTGGACACTGAATGTGAGAGAAGAAGGAGAAGAAAAGCACCACGGAAAAGCAAACAGCGAAACAGAGATTTCTTCCCCTGTAATTGTCCACCATTTTATTAAAAGCGGCGTCCAAAACAGATAAAAAACAAGTCGCACAGGTTTCAAGCCTAACAACTTGATGCCATAAGAACATATTTCTGCAAAAAGCTATCTATTTGTTAGACTACATATCCTGTCTCTTCTGCCTTCAGAAGACCTTAGTGACTATTTCCAACACCCTGGCAGATCATGACATCTTTGCAAGGTTTCCCTGGCCCATGGAGTCATCTCACCTCTCACCACAAGGCACCCATGGGCTACCAAGCAGCATCTCCTGTGCAGAATGGGGAATTCTGAGCAGTGAACCCAGGTTATAACATACCAGAGCCACCTCACTTCCGTCCTGAACAAGGATTACTGATAATATCCTGCAGCTTGCTGTACTGGCTGTAATAACGTCTCCGCTGTAAAGATTTGGTACTCTTAACTCACTTTTGCAACAGCTGGTAACCGTAACACCCTATAAGAAAACAAAGTGTTTCAATAAATCACGTCCAGTGACTCAAGTTTTTCTGCTGGTCCACAATTAGAAGCAGTACCTTAACATTGAACCTAGGCTAGCTGCTACTGAAGCTTATTAAAGGAGTGAAAGAAAATTAGGTTGACCACTTCTGAAGAGTTAGACCATGGAGAAAACAGCAAATAATGAGGTGCTGCTATTTGAGCAGGTGAATTACTTAAGGCAAACTTGGCTCCTTTTCAAGGGAGCAGAAAAAAATAGGCAAAGTCGCTACTGCATTGAGATATACAAGTCAGGAGGACTCTGCACTGCTGTGCTTTTATGCTAACAAGGTTAGTCCAAACTGGCACCCTATCAGTGGAGATATGTGAGTTCTCATGGTGCTAAGTTTTGCTTAAACTTAGACCATCTCACAAAAATTAATTTATTTGTGCAGCGTGAGGAAGTTCGAGTACAGAAGTGTGAAACTGTACAGAAACTGAATGGTGATTAAGACAAAAATATTTTTTTTCTAACGCAGACACAGCCTACTATAGTTTCTGAAAAAATAACAGGTATCTTGATCACACTCCCCCTGAATTAAGGCCACAAAAAGTTATGCCTCACAGGTAATCTGCAAAATAAAAGTTAAAATAATAATAAAAAAGTGAGGAATACATTGACCTGAAGCCCTCAGTGAGCAGGCTGTTTGAAACATGAAAAGTCTAGAGGCCAAGCTCTCAACAGCACAGTCCTATCTATGACTTCCTTTTGTGTAGTCAAAATCCCACATTATTTTTGAAAATGCCAGCCATTCTGTCTCTTTCTTACTGACGGAACTCTGATTTTGGTGGTAGCTGCCAGTACTAAGCCTGTATCAAACCCTAGCACAAACTCGATACAGATATTCTGAAAAACTGTGACAGCAAAAGCTGTGACAGGACATAAGAAGAATGAAGGAGTTTTTCAAAGGACCATGCATACATGTAGCTCTTGTTGTAAAAAACACTGTGTGATAAGAATATCGCATGATATCACATTGCTGCATAATGGCTTAAGAAATGGAACGTCAGTCTGCTTTTATAAATGCACAGCCACAAGGAAACTGAGCTGAAGCTGTGTACACAACTTTAGCTTCACAATTTCCCAACTTCTGAATGTTTCTTGGTGCATTTAACATAGATTTTGTCTCTAATTTAATCAGTAGCTCATGCACACACGCACGCCCCCCAATACATGCAAACAGGTAAACACACAGAAAAATCTAGGTATCTGCACCACACTGGATTAGAGTTGGCTTCCTGCATTGTTCCAGTGAACTGAGACTAATTTTACATGAAACTTATTTCCTTTGTTATTTTCTTCCTGTTTAAAATGTGCCTAGAAGTTATTTCATTTAAATCAACCTGCATGTAGAGGACATATCTCTTTGTTTTTTTCTCAAACCCCAATACGATTATGATCACTGAAATGTATTACTGTAACTTCAACACAAGCAGTAAGTACATGCACAGATGTATATACATACATACACAGACGTATAGACTTCACAGTACAGCTATATCCTACTTCAGGTCACATTTATGTTAATAGAAGACCTTTTTAAAAATTAAACATTCCTTAGCTAATCTTCCAGCAGTGTTTTCTCTCACTTACCTGAATTACACCACTTCTCTTGCCCTGCGGTAGCCTTTTCCTGAAGCTCGCCTGCTGCCGGTTCCCAGTTTGTCTGAGGCCACTCCTGATAACGCTGATTGTTACCTTGTGTGGTTGTAATTCTTATGACTAAGTTCCTCCTCACTGATTTTCCTACCCCAGACCTGCCCAGCTTCAATTCTTTACTCCTCAAGGTCTTCTCAGCTGTCTCCCCAGGGAGATCTCGTGAGCGTAGTCCAACAGGCGAGCTGACAGGTAGGCACACACTTGTAAAACGGGTCTGCCTGGCTTCCTCGCACCAGCTGCTCACCCGCGGATGACAGAGACCGGCAAAGCAAAGAGTCCTCGGGCGGGGACCTGGAGCATAATTTGAAAGGCAGGCAAACACAGATCGGGAGGGATAGGCTAACGTGACAAACAGAAATCATACACTTCAGATTACGAGTTCACGTTTAGAAAAAATGCGTTCTTAGAACAGAAAATCTGTACAAAACCCCTCAGACTCCAGACACTGAAAGCACTTTCTATCAGGAACACAATCTGCAAATGAAGAAAGAGAGAAAAGATTAATAACACCAAAACATGCTACAGCAGACAGCAGCAACACAGGCTTTTTTCATGTTCTGCCTTGCTCGTTCGTATCCCTCATGCTCCGGCTGTCCGTGCATTCGGCCAGCATTTTCCAGCCCCGCCGTCAGCTCTCCCCTGCCCTTTCCTCCCACCACTCCAGCCCAGAGCTCCCACACAGCCCTGGCAATGACCCTCACTTACAAACGCCCTTCAAAATCCATCCTGAGCTCCCCAACCAGACCGGGTAATATTCTTGAACTTGCCCTGTGACCTTTTCCTGCTATGATGCCCTTGGGGTCACCGTTGCGCGCTGCTGGTGCCCTCAGTCCTCATCAGCTGTGTGGCGTAACCTTCACTGCACCTCAGTTCCTCAGCGTTTTAGTTCTGGGCACTTTCTTCCCATGCAGCCCCCGCATGCGAGTCCCAGCTGCTGGCCTGCAGGCGCCCTCCATTAGCTCAAGGATTGTCCTCTCCTATCACTGAAAAATCTTGTGTTAAAGAGTTTCAGATTCCTGACCCCTGGTTATATGGGTCTGTACAAGATTATTTGCTCACCTACTTCATACAAGTGAGAAGCAGTTGTATTACAAGAGGAAATAATATGAGACGTATCATTGAGAGACAAAGTTCATTTCACAGTCAACAACACCAGGCAGGTGGCTTCGGGAAGATGTAGAAGATGACATGATCTCTGCCAACTGTTTGAGTAAAACTTACCTACTCCTGTTAACACTTTAGTGCTGTGTATATTATTTTGTTGTGGGAAAATTTTAGTTGCGGTAGAGGCAACAGCTTTAGGTACTGAAACACAATAGTTAATTTATCCATAAGAGAGACTGCATATCAATATATTTGTACACCAGTACATCCTAAACTTCTCTCTGGGATTATTCTTCCAGATGGCATTTACTGTCCATGTGTGCCAAATGGTGAAAACCAGGAGTGGTTTTCTTCATTGCTTGATCTCTCTACAGAGACTGGCAGAAGTGGGCAAAATAGTATTGGTGAAATAGCTCTGTGTTGTGGACTGTCATCCCCTGAGAAACCAGGAGAAACATCTTCTAGACTGAACATTTTCTTGAGTTAGAAAGACCACTACAGCTGCGGACTGTAGGCTCAGACTCTGGTTTCAGCTTTCCTCTTACTCTAGTACTAACTTGCATTGACTCTCCGCAGTATTTTCTCCATGAAGGAGCAGGGGATCTGTCCTATACCCCATTCCCCATTAAAAAGTGGCTAAAATGCAAAAGCCAGTTCCTCATTTCAATGAGTTCTTTACTGAAATGTGTTACTTCCCACAGGCACCTTGCCCAAGGGCAGCTGGGGGAACCTATACAGATTCCTGTTTAAAAATATGATAATTGGCAATATCTTCCTCCTTTTGCTCCTTCTTTCACAGTTTCTACAGCCCCCAACTGTAGAAGAAAGAGTGGGAAAGGCAAAGGGTTAATATTCAAGGTATGCATACGCAAAAGCAGCAACCTCAGCTGCTTTTAGTTTCCCCAGTCAATCCTTCTGCTGTGCTCCCAGTCGGACTGGTTGGAGAAGACATTTTAATGGTTCAGGCCTCAGAGTATGTAATCTTCCTCACTGATCCACAAGCCCCTCCCCCTGTTAAGGGACAGCAGTCATTTATTGTCATGTTTTGCCCTGTGAAAAACAAACTTCTCCTGCTGTAAATCTTGTGTTGTGTTCACATCCACAAAGAAAACACTGCCTGTTTAAATGCCTCTGTCCTCTCTGTTTTTTCCTGAAGCAAGTACGATTAGGCACACTGAAAGGAAGCAGGCCGGCAGTCTGACTAACAAAAACGTCTTCTTTATCTCCAAGACAGCTACAGCACACCTAGCAACCATCCAAACCATGCAGCAGCTGCTCCGTGGCCTCAAGATGTGTTTCTGGGACTAAGCAGCAATTCAACCACAAACCATTCAGTCTTTGTCCTATGTGCAGAGACTGTTAACAAGGGTGCTCATTTTGCAGTTCAACTTCCAGAGGGAAAGCATACTCCAAGCAACTGCTGCTGGACCAGAAAAAGCAAGCTTCAGAGGAAAGGATCCCCTTCTTAAATGTCGTTGTGGTATTCACTTTTTCTGCAGTAATTCAGAGGCGGTAAGGTCTCTGACTTACTTTCACATCCTAATGTAAGATTTAAAACTGTGACTTCTAGCTGATAGACTGTGACTGATCTTTTGGTCAGCCAATGCCCACAGAGGTTGAAAGGCTCAGTACCTGTTCTTTTGTTTCTGCAAGCCCACCATCCATCCCCGAATGGGGTAAAAATCAGAACAGATGATCTAGAAGTGAAAGAAAAATTCCCATCATTATCCCAAGTCTCTGTTCTGCCTCATGAGCTTTGCCTCTCAAGATGGCAGGTCTTCTGACTTGAGAACAATTAATTTGCCTATTTAATATTCAGATTTTTCTTGAAAATGGTAGTTCTAGTGTGATTTTCAGTTCATCCCTGCAGTTTTTATTATTTAAAATTTCCAAAGGAACAAAGGCTAGGAGGGGGTAGCATTATATGAGAAGAAATAAAGAAAAAAAAAAGAGCTTCTCCTTATAAAAATGTAATGACTGAAGGATTATGCATCAATCTTCTTCAGCCAGTTGAAGGTCCAGTAATTTGCTAGCACATCCTCTATTCAGGGTTAGGCACATCTAATAATAGTCTTTTTCCCCGCCTTTCCTGCCAAATTAGACCTTATCATTCCCAACTCTTTTCTTAAATCTAAATGGAAATTTAATTTGCAGAGTTTCATGCAGTCACTGGCCTGGTCAGCCCTCCCTTCTCAAACCAGATGCTCAGGAAAGATCCTAAAGGTTGGTTAGATGCTGTAAGTAGGCTACAGTACAGTTTTCCCCTTTGATTTCTTTGGCAGATTTTCCAGGCCCAGAAGCTGGGATTCATTCAACAGAGCTGAAAAACTCAGTTAAGGGCATAGTTGCCCTAGGTTCTCTGTATAGTTAATACAAGGTCATAAGAACTTCTGTAAAGCAATTCAAGTACTAAAATCCTCTCTCCCTACACTGACGTCACAGGTACAAAGGGTAACCTAGCTCCTGATTTACATGTCTTGGTCAAGTGTCAGAAGTTAGATGCCATACATTTGGGCTAAATTCTGTTGTCTTCCTCTTCTTCAAAGAAATAACTTCCCTGACCAGAAGCAATTTGGGCTCCCAAAATCAGTACTTATCCGCAGCGTAACTCGGTAGCTTGACCACAGCCTCTCCCAGAAGTCCAGGGCTGACAGATGAACTGTTAAGACTATAAATTAGGTGCAGCATGCATCACATGCATTCAGTTCTGCTCTGTTTAGTTCCTCAGTGCTTTTGTCCTGAGCAGCCAACATCCTGAGCACAACATGTATGCATATTCTTCTGTTACTTTTACCTTTTCTCTTTCAGTTTCTTATCTTCTTTTTGTCAAATACATAACTTTTCCTTTTAAGTTCCTGCTCTTTGCCACTACATTTTTACACTGTTCACATTTTCCAGTGAGAACCCAACAGCTCCTCTTGGCAAAACGTAGAAGTTGATGAACAGACCTATAGTGACCTAAACACTCGGTCTCAGGATGCAATAAATTGCAGGGCTTCACACATAAAGAAGCAGAGGAACCAGCTGTCCCCTGGAAATGATGCCCATAGAAACCTTAGACGAACTAGAAAGTATGTATCACCAAGAGCTGTAACACTGTTACATAAAAATGCATTTAAGAACTATTCCATTTAATAATATATTTTTTACATCTGTAATTCACCCGCTAACATATTGCTGTGTCCTAACTATAGTAGAGAAGAATCACAAATAAACCAAGATATGTTGAAACAAAACATGCCAGTGTCACTGGAAATAGATTCCAGCATATTTATTATTATGCAGTAGCAAAGTGACTGCTAAGCTACTGGAATTACATGCATAAACACACGGTATTTGCCGCCCACGTTTTCATGGAGTGATGAAGCAGTATTAAAAAGCAACACCACTAGACCAAAAATCAGCCTCCTAACCACATACACACATGTACAGCAGGAGGCAGCACCTGGGAGACAGCTTAAAGGCACAGAATTTAGGAGCTGGGGTTACCTAAGGAATGACTGTGCCACCTCAAACCAAGGGTCCATCAGCCTAGTACTACGCCTCAGACAGCTGGCAGTGAGAGTGCCTAGGGAAACGGAAGACTGTAACAACATGAAATGATACTTCCCTTAACACTTTCCCAGCCTCCAGCAGCCTGGGGTTCAAGGATTTATTTAGCCAAATATAACTTTTTCTTTCATATGCCTTGAAGGATTCTGCTCAACTGCTTTTGAACCCCTGCAAAACTTGAGCAACACAATGCTCTGTGATAAATTCTGCAGCATTCATATAACTTGGGTGAATAAATACTTCATTTTGTTTGTTTTGAAGACGGATTGCCATCTTCAGCTACTCTGTTGGCAGTGAAATGAGTGGTGAGAGCAAGAGATGAGTAAGTTTCACGCATTATGAGAATACTAATATACTCAATCATTTAAAAACAGGATGAGGTTTGTATTTGTGTGGGTGAAAACGGAGAACAAGAGACAGCCCAAATCGTTTAAGGTTTGGATATCAATGTGGAATGGGACACAATTTGGGGCGTGAGCAATTCAGAGAAGGTACTTGATTCTCACCCTGCTATATACCAGATAATTCCTAGTATCAGCAAACTCTTGACAAACTTTGAGTCTTGTTGCTCAGTCATCAGAAAATTTCTAGCCCTTCTTTGCCTACTCTTGCAAACACCTTCTCTGATATTTTTTTTTTTATGAAGACAAAGATCATAGAATCACAGAACGGTTTGGGTTGGAAGGGACCTTCAAAGATCACCTAGTCCAACCCCCCTGCCATGGGCAGGGACATCTTCTTCCACTAGATCAGGTTGCTCAAAGTCCCCGTCCAGCCTGGCCTTGAACACTTCCAATGACGGGGCATCCACAACTTCTCTGGGCAACCCGCTCCAGTGTCTCACCACCCTCACCGTGAAGAGTTTCTTCCTTTAGTCTAAACCTAGCCTCTTCTAGTTTAAAACTGTTGCCCCTTGTCCTGTCACTACAGGCCCTGGTCTGAAGTCTCCCTCCATCACTCAGGCGGGGAGATGAACACCCCCCACGAAAAGAACCAGAAGCACTACCCAACTTTCAAACTTTGGGCTCAAGATGTAACTTTTGGGTTACTTTCAGGACAATTCCCGAGACGACAGGCCATCTGGTGCCGGCAGCCGGCCGTGACTTGGGGCGGGCACAGGAGGGCGAGGGGAGGCCCGGCACCGGACTAAGGTAAGGGGGCCATTCACCCGGGCGGGCTGGGGGGCAGCCAGAGGGGCCCTAAGCAGGGGGAGGGGGTTACCTCCAGTCGTCCGGCCTCCGGGGAAGGGCAACTACGGCACCGCGGCAGGCAGGGGACGAGGCGCTGCCCGGGAGGCCCGGCCTGCCCCAGAGGCCGGGGGGTGGCCAGGCCGGCTGAGGAGCCCGCCGTGCCGCGGCCCAGGGTCGGCTGCGGCTGCGCTGCGAGGAGAGAGGTGGCGGGACACGGAGCCGTGCCACGGTCCGGGCCCGCAGCCGCGGAGCGCTTCCCTGCCGCGGCGCGGGGGGCAAACCCGCGCCTTTCCCCTTCCTGTCCCTCGGCCGCCTAACTCCTCGCCCGAGTGGTTGTTTTCGTGAAACACAGAATTAATCGAGTTCGTGAGCTCCGGGGCAGAGCGGGCAGGAGAGGACGGAGAGGACACCACTCCGGTTTTCTGTGTCCCGTCCCCGCCCGCTCCTTTCCCCGCCCGAGCCGGCGGGAGCGGTTGGCGTCGGCGGGAAGGGGGGAGGCTGAGGCGCTGGCGGGGGCCGGCGGGCAGCCCGCCTCGGCGGCAGGGCGGGCAGGGGGAGGGAACGGCAGAAGGGCCTTTCCCTCGGCAGGGAGGGAGGGAGCGGGCGGTGGGCTGAGGGCTGCTTACAGGTGGGCAGCGGCCGCCCGCTGAGGGCGGCTCCTCAAGCGGCCTTCGGGCTCGGCCCAGCCGCCCCCCGGCTGCTTGGTGGGAAGTTAAGGCGTGCCCGCCGGGGTACGGCAAGGGGTTTGGGATTTTTAAGGTGTCTGGGGTAAAGGGTTTGCCAGCACACGGTTACCTGGTGAAATTGGTTGGGTGAAGAGACCCTTGAACACCCAGCGTCTTGGTAAGGCTCGGCATTGCTTTAAAACGCTGTAAAGCCGTTATAAACTGTTGCATTCCTTCCACATTTATCGGCAATAAAAAAACGGAAAATGGATACCCACTAACTGAGAAATCATATATAAAAAAAAAAAGCTGAGAAAAACTGTGTCTGCTGCGTGATGTGTATAATCGCTACAGTGAAACTCTTCCGTCTCCTTCTTCATAGTTTCGTCCCATTCATCGGTGGTTTTCAGAAAAGGAAATAAAAGGCAAGGCTGTGTGTCACATTATCAGTTAATATCAAGGTTCTGAAACCTTTAATTGCATAAGTTGGGCTTCTAAATCTGTATTTTTGCCCCAAGCATTTTTAGTTCCTGAAATTTTACTACCTACAACTTAAGCGGAGGTTAGTAAATCATAAGCACTTAGCTGCTTACATGGTGACAGAACTTACTGTATGTAGTTACCCGGCTGTAGCATGCAAGTGTGAAATACTGGATACAAATGGGGATTTTACAACTAACTTTGAAAATTAGGAATTGCTGTACGTCAGAGTATTTGGGAGAGAAGCTTGAAGACAACAGTAACAGGATAATAGATAAAATTTTCTAATGAAGTGTTTGACACAATGATCTCTGTTATTGCTGATACCAAAATCTTTATTTGGCACAAACACAGCATATTTGAGTGTAATTCTCTCTACTTAAATTAATTTCAAAATGGATTGAAAATAGTATGCACCGTACAGGTGATGACCAAATAGTATGCAGCATACAGGTGATGACCAGTAACCTCAAGGTCAGATTCTTAATGAATTCACGTGTAAATTGAATATTTATATACATATTGGGTTTTTTTAAATTTGTTGCAACTTTCTCTCAACTGTGAAAATAACTGACTTCAAAGTAAAATAAAGTATGAAATTCCTGGTTTCCTTGTAGATGGCCGAATCAGAACCTCAGGAAGGAAACTATGATAACATGGTAAAGATGGTGGAGGACCTGAACAGGGACTTAGAAAAACTTCTGGAGGAAATGGAAAAACTAACAGGTACAGGTCTTTATTAAGAATGATACAGATTTGTCTACTAGAGTGAAGAGATTGAAGATTTATTATTTATATTTATTGCTGCAAACTTCCGTGTGACAGAAATGTAAGTGGAAACAATCGCCATCAGCTAATGCCCTAATGTTCTTAATTGGGAGAAAGCGTGCAAATAATCTAGAAGTTTCAGATGGCTCAGAATTGAAAATTAGTAGGTGGTGGATGCTCAGTTCAGAGTGGTGGTTGAAAACAGAAATACTACTAAGGTATTTAATGTACAATTATTAAAACATAGTATGTAAAATTAGATTTAATTCTGAAAAATGGTGGGATACATAGTACCTCTCAGGTCAAGTGCATGATGTGTTTAATTCCTCAGCTAGAATAAAGACTCCTCTGCAAATTTAATCTTAGTCCTGTATGCATGGAGAGGACTGCATATTCTTCTCCATGTTCTGCAACAATTCTATCAGAAACTGTGTGCAACTAACAAGAATAGATGGAAACTGTTAATTAAACTATTTGTAATTAAACACAATTTATGAGTGGCATTGAGAAAAACTGCAGTCAATTTATGGTAAAACAAAAGGGAAGTATGAAATAAGCGCTAAAACTATTTGCTCTGCTTTATCAGATACTCGCTATTTCAAAATCAATTCATTATTTAGGTTGTTCTTAAAACCTGTAAATCTCTGTGCTGCAACCTCCTTGGTCTTAAATCTTCCTCACCTAACACAAGCCTCCTGACTGTAACTGGTCTGGAGAGAGGATTCTTTGGTTCATTTATTTTAAAACAGTCTGTTGAGCCTTTTTTCTTGATTACCTGTTTTGTTGTAATTTTTAGGTAGTCTATCTCCCTCTTGTAATTCACATCAGTATACTTCCATTCTGAAGTATTTTGATACTTTTATAAAGAAGTAACACTGAACAGACTTTTATTTAATCTTGAGTATTACTGTGGGCAGTTTCCACTTTATTTTACAGCAAGACTCCTCTGACATAAGATCTGAACTGGTAATAATTCGTGTCCTTTATTCATTTACTGAATCAGCCATTGCTTTTATTTAGCCAAAATTAATGGCTTAGTAGTATCTGTTGGGTTTGTAGTGCAGGCAACCTGGATGGCATATGACATGGTAGTCATGCGTACCAACCCAGACCTGGCCAGCTCCATGAGGCGTTTGGAAGATGCCTTCCTGAGTTGCAAAGAAGAGATGGAGAAGAAATGGCAAGAGGTGCTAACGGAATCTAAAGGTGAAGAGCAAAAAAAGGAATAAATTGAATTCAGTCATGCTGGCAGAACTACATCCTTTGGAAAATCACTCCCGTCTTTTTGTTTTCCAGCCGTGGAGGTTTCACAGACACTATGGAAAATGAATTGGCTTTCATCTTGCTAAGAACTACTTATGTGTATACATCTATGGAAGTATTTTAATGAGATTACACATATATATATATTTATATTGTTGAAGATAAAAAAGGTATAAATGTGTCTATTTTTATTATGCTCATCCTTGCAGTGTGTGTGCATACACAACTTACATGCCTTCTACGTCTTTCTTCCTGGAAGATCATACTCACTTCGTCGTCAATATACATGGAATTCTTTGACACCTGAACAAATGGTGGGGGGAAGCAGAGGGGGTGCAGTGGACCATCGCAGTGGTATTGCACCAGCACATGCCTTTTCAAGGAAAACTGAAGAATTACTTTTTTTCCAAATTAAAAACAGGTGAAATTCTAGATTTGCAGATAGATTGAGTTAGTTTGATGTGGGATTGCCAACTAGGCAACTAGGCAGTTACAGAATTTTATTATTCAGATAGCTTATCTGTAGTTGTTTCATTTCCTTGGATTTTTAACCGTTTCTTTGGACTGGTTTTCCCAGAAAGATTGTTCTTTGCAAACCCTCTGAAGGTAGGATGTCTCATTTAAGAAAAAATTGTTTACCATTACAGACTGCACTGTGTGTGGTGTAGTCTGTGGGATTGCTGCAGAAACCAAATTAACCATGTTATAAAACATCTTTTCTCTGTATGTTCCTACTGTGCAATATTAAAAAAGGAAGAATAGGAAAAAAAACCACTTTTCTTCTGTAGTCAAGATATGGATTAAGAGCACCACCTTGTGGCTTGCCGTTAATGAGTATTTTATCTGAGATGGAAGTCAGTGCAAGTTTTGAGAAGGATCTTCGCTTTCATTAAAATCAGTCTCTTTTAAATAGAAAGTAAGCACCATGTAGCAAGTGAGAGCATCTCCATCTCCTTTGAAGAGGCATTTAATGATTTAAATTACATCTAAATGATCTGTCAAAAGTTTGCTAATTTTTAGACTATGTATTCTCTTGAGACTGGTTGATCTCGATTCACAGACAGAATGTTTATCCCACTGAAGTGAAAAATATGTACATAATTTCACTTTTTTTTTTTCCAATGCTACCAAGTGTTTCTAGAGCTACAAATGGTAAAGAACATAAACTTTGAACTCTACTCTTGACTTTGCAGTGGGTAGGTCTTCATTCCAGCCAAGGTAGGGAAAAGCATGAGGAAACTTAGACTTCGATTAATCTCTGGAGGATTTTTAATGGCATGTTGTCACTTTGGTACCTTTGACTACATTGTCTTCACTCTTTAATTCTGTATTGAAAACTAAATTCTTTCAAGAGGCACTGTCTTTAACAGCTTGTGTAGGAATGTAGTGAATTTTGTGATTCTGTGTGACCTTTTGGCCATAAAGTGCTAAGTGTAGATTGACTGTAGGTTTTCCAGAAAGCTCAGTTTTCATGTAGACATTTAAACCAAGTGGCCAGTGTTAAAAAAAATATATATTATTTTGAATCCAGGAGTCCCATTTAGAATAGAGAATACTGCTCAAAACCAACATTTCTAAAAAAATGTCTTTTAATTAATTGTGACATTCAGCGAAGTTGTATCATTTATGTAAAGTTGAATCCTATTTCTTGTGATTGGAAGGCTACAATAAGTGAGTGTCTCAGAATACTGTGTTTCTCCAGAGAGTGTAGCTGTGAGAAGGCATCTGATGATAACATTTTTTGCAGTCCTCAAGTCTCATCACTTTACAACTTTTCCTTTCCAAATTTTGGAAAAGGGGTATTTTTTTATCTGTACAACCGCTGAGACAGAAGGCATTACAGCACCATCAACAGATGGCATTAAGAGCACCTTATATTTCTCCTCACCAAAAAACAGACAAATGATAGCCTATTAACCATTGGGCATCAATTTAGTCTCAAAGACAGGTGCTTACGGTGAGGTACCAGGTCACCCCGCTGTGCAGGAACAGCATGAGTTCACAGGAGGGGTGTTGGGGATACCTGTGAACATTTGTCGTCCCTGCCACCCTTTTTCTTGCTCTGAAAGTTCTCACGTGGGTGACCACAAACATCTAACGATGATGAGCCGTAGGGACAGAAGTTGGGAAGAGAGAACCGAAGGTTGCGAAGGGAGCACAGCATGTACTCCGCCTGGGGAGTCTGGCTGGCTGAGTAGGCTGGGTCTGCCTCTTTCTTCCCAAGATTTTCTTCCCAGCTGTGTGATGATAACTGGAGGAGAGTTAGGGATATGCACCAGTGTAGGAACAGTGCATATTTGTTGAAAAACTATACAGCAAGATGATTATACTTTTCCTTTACTAGTAAAATAATTTGTGTTTATTTTAGGTTGGTTTTCTTCTTTTATTTTTTACATTGAGAATCTGCTTGTGGGGATTGTGAGTTTTGTTTCATGCACCTCACCACATACCACATTTCAGCCCAGCTAGATGCTTTAGGCTTGCAGCAGAAACCAGATAGCCCACACTGAAACACATCGATTTCCTGTCACAGGGGTGTGCCATATAAATTTTCAGTTAAAAGTATGTGGAGCAACAGCCCCATCTAGTGCTCACATAACTTAAAAAATGTAACAGTAATCCGGATTGCTGGGTTGACATCTCTTAATCACCCATCACCAAAGATTTCTGTAATGAAAGGCGTCAGCAGCAGTTCAGCTTTATATTCACTCTCAGTGAGCTCTGCTTTTGAGATCTGAATCTATACAGCAGTTACTCACAGGTGCGTCCTGTACTGTATTTAAGCCAAAGCGTGCTTCTGCAAAACAGCTACAGAAGCAAAAGAAGTTGGCACCGGTGCACTGCCAATCTGTATGCCCAAATACAGCAGTAAGGAATTCTCTTTCCTTAAGTTATTCGTTCCTTAGCCTCTATTAAGTAACACTTAATAAGCATGTCACAAATAAGTTGAAATGTTCTTTTTTTTTCCCCTTGTTATGCAGATACCTGGGCAGGTACCGGAATCTGTATTCACCCTGGTTCATTTTGCATGAGTAGATAGGCCAAGTCTTATTTCCACCATTGGATATCAGCTTTAAACAAGAAGTGTGTGAAGCTTAGCAAAGAGGTTATGGACTCGACCCTTAAAAACCTCGTAGATGCTCTGGTGTTTACCACTGCAACGCTTCTGTTGTCCTTGTCGCAACAAAACTTACTGATCTTAGCTATGTACTTAACCTGTCCGCAAGGCGAGAGTGAATGCTGAAGAGTGAACTACCCAAGAGCCATCAAACTGAGCCATATGTTGGCTGGCCCAAACAGCCTGCAACGGCGTAGCTCAAAGCATGTTCCTCTTCTGAATGTAAACAGCTATCTTGCCCGTAAAACAGGTGTGCAAGTTGTTCTGCAGCCCCTTTTTGTCTAGCAGCTCAGGTACTACAGCACTCATCGGAGCTGTCTGGATTCTCAACACCGTTTAGAGTTTCCATTTAGTTTCTTCTTACCAAGAAACAGATCAGACTTGGCTAAAAGGCCAATACGCAGCTTCCCAGGAAATTCTGATGGTTGAAACTGTGCCCTTCTCTCTGGTGTAAAACTGAGAAGGGGCTGTGGACCCCTCTAGACCATCATGTGGTCTAGAGCTCTGTTTCGAATATTTATTTCATTTAGTACTAGTGCTTTCTAGTTCTTGATTATTATAGCCGCAATTCAGGTTATCTCAGAAAGTCTCAAGAAGAGAATCCATACTAGCTGTTTTACTTGTTGGCATAAATTGTTTCAAAATTTCAGTCCAGATCCTTGCAGCAATTTTTCCTGAAATGTGTATGGAGAGATTATTGAATCTATTAAGAGCCTTATTTACACTATTTACTAGTATTAAAATAATGTTATTTTTGCTGGCATCCTTAGCAGAGAAGCAAAGAGCTTATTGAGAACGAAGGGGGTGAACAACATTCCGAGTCAGTCATTTCCTCCAGGCAAGGACTGTATCACCTAGGCACTATCAACATGAAAGCGGCAGTACCTTTTCTCTGTACATTCTATTAATACTGATTTCTTTTTTATAGCGCTGCCTCCTCCTCCCTGCTTCTGCACCACTGTAAAATGCATTTACATTTTTTCAACAAAAACATATTGATATTTTCTCATTTTTCTGTTTCTGATAAACTGTTGTCTACTTGCCTGGTTTTCTGTAGGGTCTCTGGGTTTGGATCACTGGAATACGCACATAGGCAGTAAGATTACAAGGTCTTTCACACATGGATTGAGTTCTGCTGGTAACTATAAAATTCTCTGTGGCTCCTCAGAAAGTCTTAATAGTGAATAAAGAGGACACATGGCATCTTCCCATTTTTAGAAAGCCAGACTAAATAAAGGCATGTGGAGATACTAGTTAGAGCAGGTTAATTTAGTGACTGCTTAAGCTCGCGATGGTATCGCATTTGGGATACCATCCCAAGGTAGTGAAATTGCTGGTATTTTGCATGCAGTTTGTTATATATACCAGCACTACATTACACAGAATATTTTTAAGAAGGGCAAGATTTAGAGGCCATTAAAAACTGTTACCAACATCCTCCAAGTCATGGACAAAAATGCGAGTATTGTGCAATGTAAGTGAAAATAATTGGCTAGACCATCACACTGAACAGTAACCACAAAAGACAGACCTTCTAAGCCTCTGTAAACAAAATAAGACTATTACAGGTACACTGTACAAAGCATATTTTGACTATTACCACCTAACTGTTGTTACCTAATATGTTAAAACAGCAGAAGTTTGACTTTAACTTGAGGTGCAGCTAAAGTTGAGTTCTAGGCTGACACTAACACAAGCCGCTTATCTGAGCTAAGACTGTGGATCTTCACACATTTAACCCACACCCTGAATTTTTTGAGAACAGATCTCTTTCTGTACTACAGACATATACTTTATGGCCAATCATCCTTAGAATTCCTGACTAATTCTAAGGACCTGTGTGGTCCTACAAAAGTCACAATTTACAAGTCAAAACTCCAGACTGATAGCCAAGCATTGAAGAATGATGCATTTTGACAACAGCCAGGAAATACGATGAAGCTGTGAAATAAGTGACAACTTTCTGTAGGCCTTCCTTATCACATTTTAAAACCTTAAGATATTAGAAGTAATTATTCATCTCATCACCTGGTGGTACTAAGTCATCAGGATCAGTTTTCTGCTCAGTACATCATTATCTAGCTCTACGACTCAAAATTGAATCACAGCTGTATTGCTCCACTATTGTCAGCAGCACAAAATGAAGAGTTCAAGCTGCCACTTGTTCGACATGGCCTCCAAAACTTTCTCATCTCCTTTACGCCTGACCAAGGGTCCCACTGCTGCTTGGCTCGTGCGGCTGTTTTTCCCCCAAATATGTCTGAACATTCTCAGAGCAGATACTTTCTTTCTACAGAATGACAGTGATGCTGAATGCTAGCTGGTTCTCCAAAAAGCCAAACCAGCAGAAATGATAATAATGTCTAAGGCCGTGGCTTTGAACTCAGGATCTACAAATACACTTTCTAAAAAGCCACAACAAATAACTGTCAGCCTTGCGTAGTCTTCCATCTTCACTGGACATTTCCATGGATCTACAAATTGTAGAGTTTGAAAAAACACTGTTCTAGAGCTATTAGGGTCGTTACAACTCCTGCTATCCAGATCACATGCAAGTTCATTCTAGTATTCTATGGGGGTCTCAAGCACATGCCCCTGGCATGAAATAAGCATGCACACAGCTTGCCACGAGGGCTGTGAAATCAACTTCTATGTAGCACAGACTTTATTTCTGTAAGTTTTTCCAACTGCAGCAGAAAGTGTTTCACTTCCAAGGCATTTGTTGCACCTGTGTACAGTCCTCCCATGGAAGTGGGTGGGAAGGGCTGCACATGGACGTAATATTGCTCAATGCAGAAGTTTACGGGATACATATTTCTCTGAATCGGTGAATGTCTTGTCGTTGCAAGACTACTATGTTTAAATGAAACAGTGCACAAAGGCCTACAGAACTTTCTTCTTCCCTTCTTTATCCTCCTCAAAAGATCACAAGCCACAGGGAGTATTTTTGTGGCTAAGTAATAGTAGATAGCAGCCTTCACAAGCAAAAAGCCTGGTTACAGTCAGTCAGGCAGAGTATTATGAAAACACTGTAAAATGATTACACTATAAAAGTGTAATCCACTCCAAGTGTAAGCCACTATAAGTGCCCATGAAAGGGATGAATGCTGGAATGAGAGAATGAACATAGCACAAAAACAATGGCTCCAAGTAGGTATAAAAGCATGTTAACTACTCTGCAAATTCAAAATCCTTGTAGCCAAGTCTTAAAAAACCAAAACACCCAAGCACACACACACACACACCCCCCACTAAACTAAAACTAAGCACTCATCTGAAGTTCTGCTTGAGGCAAATTACCCATAACCTGATTTACAGGTACACAGGCACCACAGTTGCTAAGAGAAGTGATCCTCAGTATTGAGCACCAGTTTTATATTTCTTCAGCCAAAGTTCAGCTAACAAGAGAACAAGTGACCTAGTAAGGGAACAATTTATGCCCGGTCTGAGACATCTAAAATGTAGTTCTAGTAAGTGCTTTAGACTTGCTAGAGTTAAGCCTATATTTTCATAAGCAGGAATTCAGGGATTAAGGGGGTTCTCAGTCATGAGTTTCTGTTTTATGCAAAGATTCTTCTTATCACAAAGCTAGGACTGAAATAACAGAAAAAACTAGACACTAGGACACTGCTTGCATCTCTCCTTCAATTTCTCCTTTCATAAAATAAAGATAAGTAGTTAGGTGCTTTTGTTAAACTGATTCAATTCTGACCTACATTTTTGCAGAGATTAAGAAAATTCTGTTTGGCCTGTCAAATCTCTCTACAAAAAAACACTTGCTTTTGAACTACTGAAGGCAATTTTATGAAAAATTCTGCAGTAATGTTTCAATATTTATGAATATCTTACATCTGTTTATATTACAATGAAACTGCCCACCTTGCCCCAATCTGCCTGAAATAGATTTAGTTCTGGACAAAACTGAAGCCTACTAAGGATGATCCTGCTTAAGAATTTTTAGAAGGTGCATTACTTATGTTTTCCTCACCTTATTAAATTTTGTTCTGTGTCAAAACAGCCATATTCTTAATCTTCCAAGGAAAGATATTAGAATACCACTGTGTCTATCTTGACATCTTTCCTAGTCTACAGCTTACCAGATTTGGTGCAGAAACTCAGTCTCACAGCAATCCTTATTATCAATGTACTTTCAGAATTGCTGGGTAAGTGATCCAGTGCTGCAACAGCAGGTCACGTTCACACGAGCTTGCAGTGAATGCAGCAGTGTAAGTACTCAAGGGAGTCAGAACCATTCTCCTTCCCAAACCAAGCCTGTAGCTTTCACTTCACACCTCACTAAAAGTTCCCAATTCATTGCAAAAGCAAGCAGGAAGTCCCCAATGCAGCCAGCTGTGGGCAGTGCAACTCACGCATCACTAAACCGTCCTCTACCCCCACAAGGCAAAGGCAACAGGGTGGAAGGGCCATTCCCCACCTTCCCCGAAGCTGGGAGCAAAGTGCTTTGGAGCGCAATTATTCCCTACGCTCCCCGTACTTCTCATTTCCTGAGGAGTAACATGAGAAAGTGTGTCTCCAGAGAACCTTGTATAATTTTTAATTATTAATAGTGTGCAAGAACAGGGAAACTAAAGAAGGCAAGGACAGAAAGTACCTGCCAAGAATCTCTCTACCCTCATTTTGTCCTAAATGTGTACAATTACAGTGTTACTCCAGACTAAGGGGTTTTACATGAAGTGTTATTCTGTAAAGGCTGGGTAAAGATTGCGTAGCTATGAACAGAAAGAGGTGTTCTAAGGAAACAAACATTATCTAAAGTTTGGATAACAGCAACTGCAAGACAGGAACGTGAGAAATGTTGACTAGAGAATGAAGGACACCACGAGATAGCTGAAGAAACGCACCCATACTCAACAGCTGCAAGTAGACTGATAACACTCGCAAGACATCCAAGTTTTAGGGAGGAACATTAGAAAAAAACACACATTAGTAAGACAGTTAAGTACTCTGCTCATTAACACAAGATGCCACAGGTACAGAGATTTTACTGGTTTCAAATCAGGAAAAGTAGAGAGGCTAATAAAAAAAAAAAAAAAAGTACTGCCATTCTTTGGAAGAGAAGCTTGAATAAAGTGGCAGTTACTCAGCCCACTTTGTCTTTTTGAGCAAGGAGTCTCAAAGCTTGAATTCTACTGTTTACAGAACACAAAAGCCTGACAAAGAGATGGGGAAAATAATATACTAGTAACCCACTCCAAATCCCCCAAACTCCTGCCACAAGATGGTAGCAGAAAAACCCAACCATTAACACCATTTGAGCCAGAAAAGCAGAGAGGACGGTGTAGGTTATAGCTCTGTTGTATAATTTCTTTGCAGAAGTTGTTTTGGGTTGAAGTAGATCCACCTAACCTAGCCATGTCCTTGCACATGTATCATCCAGCATGGTTTTAGACAAGATACATCAACGCATATTAAAGAGGCAGCTCTCATTTTCACATATAAATGCTGAAGCAGGAAAATTAAAATAATGAATTATTTTAAAGGTAAACATAAAGAAACACACTAAACCAGATTTTTTTGGTAGTTGAAATCACTTTTATTTGTGAGGAACGTCACCCATGCTGCAGTTTCAAATAGATCTTACCAAGGAAAGCGGAAGTTTCTCCTCCCCGTGTCCTGCAATGAACAGGACTGGCACAGAAAAAAAAAAAAAACATCACACCTGGGAGGTTTAGCACCAGCATCCAATAAAAAAAAGCATTTTATTTCAATTTCAGTTCTTTGGTTGGGTTTTTTCCCTTTTCGGTTTGATACCAAAAGAAAAATTGAAAAATTCAATACTAGCGAAACAGTGAAATTCTAAAAAAAAAATTCCCCACCATTGCTGTTGAAACTGGGGAGGTTGCTCTTTCTGAATCTCGCTCTCTTTTTCTCTCTTCATGCATCTATCTTGCAGGCGTTCCCTGGATCTCAGCTGCTGGTAATTTTTTTTGTTTGTTTTAAGTTCCGATGTTTCAAAATCTTTGCTTTTGTCATCACTGTTGACAATTTATTGCTTGAGTGTTTCTTTGGTGTTAATTTTGAGTTGTATTTTAGGACACCTGTTGAAGAGCCAAATTTAAAAAAAAATGCAGTTTAAGTTTCATTTTCTTGTTGAAGAGGTGGGATGTCAGGTGGAGAGTGAGTTATCATAACAACAGACAGGATAAGCATGACTGGCTTATCCTCTCTGTAAGCTGAGAATACAGCATCTTCCTAAAGCAAAACATTACTAACTCATCAGCAGATGCTATTGCTATATAGGACAGATCTTCCTGAAAAATCAGATTGATAAAGCAAAAGTTACTTTGACAAATACAGACATGGAGGCAGAGGAGAGAAAGCAGCAAACAGTTCCTTGGTTTGCCTATACAACACTCTCAGAAGTTATCACAAATATCTAGCCATACATAAGGGGATGTGGCCCAAGTCCCAGTCCTAGAAGTATACACACTGCTGCTTCAGTTGGAGAACAGGAACTATCTATATTCCTTACCTGAGGGATGGTAAAGGTGCCTGGGGAGCCGGACGTTACTCAGCACCACTCTGCTCGGCCACTGGAGCAGGATTTTCAGCAGGTGTTTCAGTCACCTTTGTCTGAGACACAATAAACCTTCATTATAGGCCAAGACTGACCTCCAGACCCTTCCTCTGTTCAGTGGTAGGGCCAGCATAACCCAGGTTTTAAAATAATCAAGGAAGACAAATCCTCAGAAAATATTAACTATAGGAGTATACTATATATTAAGTATTACACAGCAGATTCTGTCAGGGGACCACCTCAAGTAGATACAGAATGAGAAAGTCTTTCCTCATTAAGGTAAAATCTGTGTTTGTAAACTGTTCCCTGAAATCATCTGGTTTAAGCAGTTCAGGAAATGGATCTGGAGCTTTCAAATCCATCTCTTATACTACATACAGACTGAAGGTATTTGTTACAGTCTGACCCCAATTAAGAACTATCCAGAAGCAATCCCTCTCCCACTGCCGATTCCATTTAAGTTAACATTCTCAAAGAAGTTCACAAGGAACAGGCAATGAAAGCAGCTACTTTCAACTATCAGCACTCTGGACTTGGCCATCAGACTCCTCCAGCCCACCAACAATACACTTGTTAAAACTCCCATAGGACAGAAGGTCTTGAGCACTCACCCCATCAAAACTGTCCCTCTGCCACATTTTGGCAGGAGCGTGCTTACCTCTTTCCCATCCTGAGCTGGAGCGTTGGGTGGACGAGGTCGACGCCGGTAGTTGTACGGGCGCCTATACCCACGGCGAAGTGGCTGCTGACTCATAGCATTGGCCTCATGATGGTTCTCTTTGTTTTCAGCCTCTCCAGCCACTGGGGCAGGGCGTGGACGCGGGGGCCCTCTGAAGATGGGGAGAAACGTGTGTTAAGTACGAGAGAGTCCTGAGGAGGTTAAACTACCATAATTTTAGCCCAGCAAAAACCTCTCTAACCAAGTACCACCTATAACAATTCTGAATGCTAGCAAACCATCCCTTTGGAGTTTGGCTGGCATATAGTTGGAAGGGAAAGACCTGTTTCATTGGGTTAGACAAGCAGCCTGGCTGTCTCTTCATTGCTGAAGCTACATCAGCATATTCTGCTGTCTGTCCTACAATAAAGAGGTAGTTGGCTCATTGGAATTGCTGGTTAGGAGAAGAAACAAGGTAGTAGTGGCCACACAGGCTGACTCTGCCAAGTTAGCCTTGGACTAGCTAAATACCAGTCCAGCCCTATTCATAATTAATGGTGCGATCCCTGGGAATTGCAATTCCACCTGTAAACCATTCCTGGATCTTCCCTCTTTGCCTTATGTTGCCCCTCTCGACCACGTAAGAAAGTATAGCACGTATCTCAGTTAGGCAAGTTGGACCTCATTAACACTAACACGTTAATGACATGGGGAGATCTCTGGGATTAGTTAGTCAAAAGAAGACAGAGAGGCTTTTGGTTTGAAACAACAGTGTATGGTCACATCTCAAATGTGTGGATACATACTACAGTCTACAACTTCCTCAAGAGGGGCAGCGAAGAGGGAGGTGATAATCTCTCCGGTGACCAGCGATAGGACACAAAGAAATGGAATGAAGCTGTGTCAGGGGAAGTTCAGATTGGACATTAGGAAGAGAGTCTTCACCGAGAGGGAGGTTGGTCACTGGAACAGGCTCCCTAGGGAAGTGGTCACGGCCCAAAGCCTGTTAGAGTTCAAGGAGCACCTGGACGACGCTCTTAGTCATATGGTTTAGTTTTAGGTAGTCCTGCAAGGAGCAGGGAGTTGGACTCGATGATCCTTATGGGTCCCTTCCAACTTGAGATATTCTATGATTCTATAAGCTATCAAGTCCATGTTCCTGAAGTATGCAAGAGCATTTCATCCCATCTCCAGTATAAACAAAGTATGTTTATAAACTGTCAAAACAAACTGAAAGTGATGACAAAGTCACTGCCTACTATCTAGTTCCCATTAGCTGGCTTAGCTAATCCATAGCTATCCAATCCCAAAAAACAATTTAGCTTTTCCAAAGGAATCTAACATAAATGCACTAGTGTCACTGGATTTAGTGCATGTAAATGCAAGAAATACCCACCTGTTAACTCAAACAGAAACATTCTGCACTCATATTGGTTACAGTAAGCTGTCATACCTCTTACAGGGAAAAATGCATCAGAAATGCATAAATTCCCATTAGCCATGGGCAAATTATCCAACTTGTGATTCACCCACATGACATGCAACAGCTCAGGTGCCTCATTGTACTTGGTGTGGTGCTATTCCTGACCAATGCTAATGAAGACTTTCAGGTATAACATTTATTCTGCTCAGATCCGTACAAGCAGCAGCATCAGTTTCACCTCATTTCCCACAATCCTGCATAAGACAGCCAACTTTAACACAAACATTCACAGATAGAAAAGCTCAGAGCAGAGGTGGAAGGCTTGTGGTTCTAGACCCAGCATCCATAAGGATGGATCCATTTTGCATGGAACAGGTAGTCATTACAATTAAGGACAATCTTGTTATTCCTATGAAATTCAGCTTCTTGTTGCTCTTGCACAGTTATTTACCTCTTGCTGTTTGTTTTTGAACAAACATGCATATGAAAAAAATGGGGATTGCATCCATATTTCATAGTTAATCTCTCTAAATTCAGTGTTGGAACTTGACCTCTTAAGCTAGTTGATAGAAGGACATGGGCAAGATGAAGAGGAGCAAGTGAGTGAATGGCAGAGCAAAACAAATCAGCTCCTTGAGAGCAGAATCATAGAATAGTTTGGATTGGAAAGGACCTTTAAAGGTCATCTAGTCCAACACCCCTGCAATGAGCAGGGACATCTTCAACTAGATCAGGTTGCTCAGAGCCCCATCCAACCTGACCTTCAATGTTTCCAGGGATGGGGCATCTACCACCTCTCTGGGCAACCTGTGCCAGTGTTTCACCACCCTCATCGTAAAAAATGTCTTCCTTATATCTAGTCTAAATCTCCCCTCTTTTAGTTTAAAACCATTACCCCTCATCCTGTTGCAACAGGCCCTGCTAAAAAGTCTGTCCCCACCTTTCTTATAAGCCCCCTTTAAGTACTGAAATGCCACAATAAGGTCTCCCCGAAGCCTTCTCTTCTCCAGGCTGAACAACCCCAGCTCTCTCAGCCTTTCTCCATAGGAGAGGCATTCCATCCCCCTGATCATTTTAGTGGCCCTCCTCTGGACCCGCTCCAACAGGTCCATGTCTTTCCTGTGCTGAGGGCTCCAGAGCTGGACGCAGTACTGCAGGTGGGGTGTCACCAGAGCAGAGCAGAGGGGCAGGATCACCTCCCTCGACCTGCTGGCCACGCTTCTTTTGATGCGGCCCAGGATACGGTTGGTCTTCTGGGCTGCAAGCGCACATTTTTGCCTCATGTCCAGCTTTTCATCCACCAGTACCCCCAAGTCTTTCTCGGCAGGGCTGCTCTCAATCCCTTCATCCCCCAGCCTGTATTGATACTGGGGGTTGCCCCAGCCCAGGTGCAGGACCTTGCACTTGGCCTCGCTGAACCTCATGAAGTTCACACGAGCCCACTTCTTGAGCTTGTCCAGGTCCCTCTGGATGGCATCCCGCCCCTCAGGTGTGTTGACCCACACCACTCAGCTTGGTGTCATCTGCAAACTTGCTGAGGGTGCACTCGATCCCACTGTCTGTGTCACTGATGAAGATATTAAACAGTACCAGTCCCAACACGGACCCCCATGGGACACCACTTGTCACCGGTCTCCATCTGGACGTTGAGCCATTGACCAGTACCCTCTGGATGCGACCATCCAACCAATTCCTCATCCCATCCACCAGACAGTCCACCCATCAAATCCATCTCTCTCCAATTTAGAGAGAAGGATGTTGTGGGGGACCATGACACAATGCTTTATGAAGACTACCAGTGAAAATAATCCAGTGTTTTATTTAACTTGTCACTCAAAGATAAAACAAGTCACAAGAAGCCAAGAACCTGAATGACCTTTTCCACTTAAAGGAATTCAATACAAAGAGAAAAATGAGGCAACATCTCAAAAGGTACGACTGTCAGAGGCTGACTATTTCACACTGATATTTTTAACTGCACCAAATTCCTCAGCTATGGAGTTGTTCCCTCAGCGTAGAGGCTGGAAGCTGGAGTGGTCATGTCAAAACTAATGCTGGAGAATGAAGAAAACAATCCTACACTGGCCAGTTTAAGGTATGACTAACACAGATGACTCAGCAACTTACTCCACAGGAACACTAATGCTTTCCCGTGGGATAAGCGAATTCCAAGGGATCTTTACTAAGAACTTAAGAATAGCCTACTGGCTCTTCAAGTGTCCATTTATCCCAATTCTGTGGATCCCTAGGGAAAGATAAGGACAAGGAAACCTACTTCCCAAATAGCCTCCCAGCCTCCAATTTCTGCCACGCTGGGGACTTCCTGAGCCAGACAGTTTGCCTATTTAGAGATATGACAATGGTGTTCTCTTCTAGCTATTTGACACTCTCCCCCAAGCTCATGCAAGCTTTTAACATCTCCAACATCCCATGGCAAAAAGCTCCAACAATCTGCTGTATGCAGAACTCCTCAAATCACCAACCCGAACATGAGTCAGTAGTGCACCACTGCAGCAACAAAGGCAACATGGATCCTGGGCTGCATCCACAGAGGCATTAGTAGCAGAGATGTGAATAACCCCCTCTACTCAGCACTTACCAGGCTGCACCTGGAGTACTGTGTCCACTTCTGGTCCCACAGTTAAAAAAGGAGGCGGACAGACTGGATACAGTCCAAAGGAGGGCCATTAAGATCAAAGGGTTGGAAAAACTGACCTATGAGGTAAGACCGAGGGAGTTACATCTTTTCTCCCTGGAGAAAAGGTGGCTTAGGGAGGAACTCACAGTATAGCAGGGCATATTTATAAATGGCAGCTACAAAGAGGACAGAGGCTCTCTCTTCATAAGGAGCCACACTGAGAAGACAAGGGGCAACAGGTACAAGTTGTACTGGGAGAAGTTTCCTCTTGATATAAGAGATTTACAGTGAGAACAATCATTTACTGTAATAACCTCCCCAGGAATGTGGTAGAGTCCCCATCACTGAAGGCCTTCAAGATGTGATTGGACAGGGTGGTAGATAATCTCATCTCAGCTCCCCTTCCCGCAAAAGGTTCAGCCAGTGATTTTTTGAGGTCCCTTCCAAGCTGGGCTGTTCTATAGTCCTATGAACCTCCCTTTGTTTTTCAGCATGTCTCCCACTTACTTCATTTGAAGGCTCCTCATAGTGTATTCTTTTATCAGAAGAAAAAGCAAAAACAATTTCATCCATCTTTTCCATGCCACTCATTATTCTGAGGACCTCTATAATCTATCTTCATCTCTTCTCCCAACCTCAGAGTCCTCAGTCACTTCCACACTTCACACATTTTCCCCCCGTCCCCTTCAATCATTTTGATGAGTTTTATCTCATTATTCTGAAAGCTCTCCAGTCTCTTTAGCACCCCCTTTCTCCAAGAGTACTAGCAAGACTAACTCAAATAGTCCTATTTTTACCTTCTCCTTTAGGAGCCCTCAGGGAACCTATAATTTAAATCTTGACTGACAGCAATACCTTCCACTAGCACGGGATACTACAAGGTAACTGTAATGCTACCATATAATCTAATGGCCTGTAAGAGATAGGACACAACTTCAGTTTTTACTGAACAGTAGACTTTCATCTGTACCTACAAGTAGCACCAGTGCATAAAACCAAGCCTGCGTGACACATAGGACTGAGCTGGATGGTCACAAGCTACTAGTCCAGTGCCAAACTTCTTGTAGACTGCAGACAGTAGTTTGCAAAGTTATAAAGCACACCGTGCCCCTACAGATAGCAGACCTACCTGTCTCAGATCAAGTAGGATTTGGATTCATCAGTTGTCCAGGAGAGTATAAGAGTTCAGCTGGGAAGACAGACCCTGCAACTCACTTCATTATGTAGCTCAATTGTGAGAAGTAACAGGATACAAAGAATTCTTTGCTCTTTGACCTATTCCTGGCTCTGAGCAATATATAAGCACATTAAACAAATTCTACAGTTGTTTCCTTACTCCTGTGGCTCATCTTTTTCCTAATAATTAAAATGCTTCTCACTGTCCCTACCATTTGCATGCACGTTAATGCCAGGGAATACAGCTTCCTTCTCTTAATGAAGCCTGTATAGATCACAAAAGCATCCAAATGTAGTGATGAGCAAAGGGAATAGTACAAACCTGCGATAGCGGGGACGATAGGTAGGATTCCTATGAACTTGTTGATGAAGTTGTCCTCCTTCTGTGACCCCATCTTTGAGTTCTCCCTCACCACCCTACAACCAAAAGAAAACAAAGTCAAAGATGAAGTGTTACCTTATCTCACAGGCAGTATATTAACTATGAAGCCCAATGATCTGAACACAAGTTCAAAAACAGTGTATCAGTACAGAAACACCAGCATACCAGGTAAAAAGCAGCAGCAGATACTCAAAGCTTTAATTTGGGCAACGATAAGAGCAGGACAGAACAAGAGCCAATAACGCTGCCCTTGTTCCTCACAGTAACAGGCTAAGCTACCCGACAGTACCTCCTCCCTGTCTGCCAAGAAAGGCAGAGAACCTGACAGTTCTCTCTGATGCCTATGAAAGTGCATTTCAAGACGTAACATCACACTAAGGGGTGAACGTGTTATGGAGAGGCAACTATTCATCAGGACACTTCCAAATGTGGAAAGCTAACTGAAAGACATCACGCTGAAGTTTGCCAGAGACCATTTCTGGCTCCATTTTACACAAAGGCCCATTCCACAGAGAACTCCCATAAAACCCATGAAGAAATTTAAAGATAGAAAAACTGTACCACATCATGTCAAATACCCTTTTACACATTCAACATTTTCAACCTTTCAGAGATGCAGTGGTTATCTTTCCCCTTTAGCTGTTAACTGATAAAGCTGTATTTCAATTTGTCTGTTTTTTTTTTTTTCCCCTTAGTTTGTTGTGTTTGGTTTTGTTTTTTTTTTTTTTTTTTTAATGCCAGCCATCAGTAATGTCTGTTTTATAAAACACTACATGATTTATAGTTCCCATTGTACTATTCTTCCCTTTAGAAGAAGGAATTTAACGAGATATCCGGAAACAGAAGTGCATCTTCTGCATCTGATCAGTAGGAAACAAAAGCTATTGCTTCCTGACAGCCTTCAGTAGCCTACACTAAGGTTGACAGGTCTCCTTCCAATTCTACACAGCTATTTTAACCACCACCATCACATTTTGCTCTATTTTAACTGGCAATCTCAGGTAACTGTGTGGGCAGTTAACTTTTCTTTAGCTAAGATAACATGATGATAAACATTTAGAAAGGCTGGAGCACTGTAGGTTGCAACAAGAAATCCTTGGGAATTAAATGAACCTCAGTGACCAACCTGGACAATCTTCTCCTCTCACCACAGTAAAATACCCTGCAAATGCATTAATAGTTTCAAGAACTCTTGGTAGCTTTCTAAGTTTCAAAAAAGCACAGAGATATGGCCTAAAGGCAACTGGAATATTTTACATGCTGTACCTAGAAATAGCTATACCAGCTATTTTTAACCATATGCTAGGGTCAGCCACTGAGGTGAGTAGAGAGAAATCAGCATTCAATTAAAAAACCCACAATCATAAATAACATTATTCATTACGTTCTCTTATGTATAAAACTGATCAGGATAACTAAATACCCACAGGACTCCCACTAAGTAGATGATAATAATAATAGGTAGCATCTGATAGTGGTTGAAAAGTACAAGAGACTTAGAACCTAAAAGGAAAATTTCACTTCTGAGCATTATATTAGTATCTACTTCACAATACCAATCTGTCCTGTTTGTATCAAGATGCTTTGTACTACATAACTCTACAGTTTATAGACCTGTGATGGGTGGTTAGAAGCATCTTGGACAGTAAGGTGAGAAATAGCACAGCTAGTATTGTGTGTGGCAATAGTGATTCAGAGGTCTTGGTATCTGCCTTTTGTGAAGCAAGGACCTAATGCTGCTCTTGATCTCACTCTCTTCCTCACGTGAGGACTGGCAAAGCACAGAAACAGGAGGAGAGAACAGCAAGATGTGAACGGAAGAGAGGATGCAGAACTAAAATAGTCCTGGACATGTTCCAGCATAATCGCCATTTCTCTTCTCCAGGATTTCTGAGCAAGCACATGTGGAATCAGCGCTCAGTTCTAGCACCGCAATGCCAGAAATATGGAACCATGAAGGCCTAGTAGGTCTTGTCTGAGGGATAATGTGCCAGAAGCTAACAAAGCACCAACCAACCCAATTGTAGCAGGGAGCACACAACAGTGTTTTTCATCAGCCAAAGCTCTCCTATAGCACTTGACAATCAGCATCACGTTCACAGCTCTTTAAAAGGCAGTATTGAATTTCTACATGTTTTTAATGGCGCAGCCCAAGTCCATTCCTCCCTGCAGAGGGCTGCATTGGAATCTCAGATAAGACTCCATCTCCTGAAAGAATGACTAAACCTGATGAAGCATTACTTGAAAACAAAGCAAACATTTTCCTATTCATCTTGAACTGAATGTTGCTATGTCAGTATTTTGATTGGGTTTGGCTTAAACAATCCGTTGAAAACAGAATAGCAAAGCAACTGAATTGCTTAGCCCAAAAGTCCTGATGATTTCCTGCATCTTCTATAGTATTACAAAAATTCAATTAACACATTACATTTGTATCACTGTCAATTAATCTCGGTCTATTGGCCAGAAGTGAAGAACGGCTCCAGAACAAAACCATTATGCTGCCAGAAGTCACTGAAACAGATGCAGTTTGACCAGAAAACAGAACCTGAGCTTTGAGGTCTTGTTTTATTATACAGATCGTAAGTATATTAGATTCAATTATTAGGAAAGCTTCATTTGTACTCTTAAAAGCACCACACCATGTCTAGCACACACATGATCCTGTTCAATCAGTCTCCTCCACAGGAACTTTCCAACTCACTGTAATACCTTCTAACAAAACATTAGGTGATCCTAAAAGACATATGAATGAAGCTGGCCTGCTGCACTCTACGTTTTCCTCTGAAGACGACCACAATAAGGCAGGCAGGCTGTGATACCCCATGAAGATCTCGCACAGATTTCTCTAGCCCTAAAATGGTACAAAATTTTACTGCTGTCCCCCAAAGAAAAGTTTCGTAAGAATTAACTGTAACGAGCTTTTTGCTCATTTGCTTACCCTAATTTCTTCTTCATTTGTTCTTACATCTCTTCAGATCAGTATCTAGCTTTTGTATAATACTATTCATCTTTTCAGGTCTCCTCTCTACAAGAAATAGTGTCAGCCTATAAAACAGCTCTCAAACTATTTCGCTTATTTTCTGACTCACTGGTATACAGGCTTCTTCTATTAGTAATCTTCTATTAGTAATACACACAATATGTACATGAGGACATCATTGCTTCTCAAGGTTATTCCATGGTTCACTGTCTGTTCTAACATTCTGACTACATCTCCACAACATGTCTGTATTGTCACAGTTTAGTGAAGAGCACAGCCTCTTTTCTGTAGTAGATACAATTAAGAAATTTTTGATATGAACAAGTAACTTCTACTTTCCACAGAACTCTCCATGCAATCCAGACGCAGTTCCACTGGAGCTGGTTAAATACCTTGGATTTCTCAAGGTTCTCTTCACTCTTGATAAATCCACACAATCCAAAACTAGACCCAGTAAGTTACATGCAGAGTACAGGCACATTTGAGCTAGCATGGCAAACAAAGGGTTAACATCTTTAGTTTGCCTAAAACCATGCCAGCAAGCAAGGATAAATCAACTCTTGCTGCGCTGCAAGGTTGGACTGGAATTGTTAACAGACATCAGTTAAAAGTTCTTGAAACCTGGAAGGCTACCATGTCAAAAGTCACCTCAACAAATTAAACACTTTTTTCAGTAAATACAGGATTCATGATGTGGGCAGCTGAGCTCTGGGAAAACCTTTCACCTCTTTAAGCACAGCAGACCTGGGTACACTGAAACCTTTGCCTTCAGGTGTGCAGCAACAGTTGTCTGCAGCTGAGTAAATATCCTTTCAGCGAACACAGCCCAGAGTACCCATACCATCAGCAACTCAAACTTGCCTCAGAAATATCCTGCAGGACAGTTAGCCAAAAATACTTCCTCAAGTAGAAAGGCACAACCTTTAATGCACCTGTTAGTGGGACCATACAGAATAGTATACATACTGCTATGGCTCACAGACATTGCTACCCTTCTCCCCCCTTTACGCACATGGGAATGAAAGGGGAAAGAGGAGGCCTTGATAAAGGAAAAGGATATTAGAAAGAAGCACCTTTCCAGATTCAGTAGACATGCAGTTTCAATGTGAAGAATGTGTTAACTGATGCAAGTGAAAAATCTCCAAAAGGAAACACTGATAGCTTCAGATGAGGATTCACCTTACTCTCAATTGATCTATCAAAGCAAGCACGCAGGGGATGACAAGAATATCTGGACAAGTTTGAGTTGTTTCACTGACCTACACTAGGACACCTTCAGCGACAGTCTCTGCAAAGACTTCCTTAAAGTGGAGCTTCAACTTGTTCAGGCAACTAATAAGTGAGTGGGTAAGAAGGCCCAGCAGAACTGGTTGCACCTCAAACTAGCTCAGAACACAAGAAGGGTCCACTACAACATGCAGGAAGTTGAGCAGGCATAGCTGAACATCAACCTTGGCTGCACAAGGAACTCCTGACTGAGCTCAAATATGAAAAGGAAGTATCACTTAAACAAGTCTTACACATACAAGTCTGTAAGACTACACAGGATACATTCGAGAGTGCTGAAGGAGCTGGCCAAGGTCACTGCCTGGCCAGTATCACCTTTGAAAGGTCACAGCAATCATGCAGTTTACTTTGTTACCTGTTAGAGTGGCATGCTAAGGGAATGGTGCTATATGGTCGTCATCATCCTTGAATGAAACAGAATTTACTCTTAACAGATGATACCAAATCCAGAGGAGCAGTCAATGCATTAATGAGAAGACCTGACATTCAGAGGATACTCAACAAGCTAAAGAGAAGGACCAACAAGCCTCACGAACAATGGGAAACAATGAACACCCAGGTTAATGTCCTTTTGTAAGTTACCATTTGCAAGTTTTGAAGGCTGTGATTCTTCCAGATTCAATGATTCCAGATAAAGAGCAGTATGTTCTAGGTTACGAAATGAGAGATGACTTCATAGGACATCAGGCACCAGTCACACAACTACTAAGGTCTGGTACCCACACCAAATCAGTCTGGGGACTCAGATATAAGCAAACCAAAGGAAAACGGTGGGATATCGCAATTTGTTCCCCTTGTGTACATCTTCAAGTACCAGGATCCAAGTGCGTTACAGTGTCACATGCAAGCCAGGTTTTTAGCTGCATGAGTTTGCATTAGACATCCAAAAGAACATGTCCCAGCATGAGTACCCTGAGACTGAATGTTCCCCATGTCGAAGCTGGGTCTCACATTATCACTCTTCAGGCAGGCAGAAACAGCTGCTTTCTATACTCAGCAGTACACAGTGTTGTCTAAGCCTTGATATGTCTGCTCATTTAAAATCTCAAGCAGCTCCAAGACAACACCAATACCACCAACTAAAGCATTCACTCCCACTAAAGACAGTTGAGGGAGATTTTTAATCTCAGGGGAGCAAAAGGAAACAGAATCAATACTGGGATGTAGCTAGTTGATGAGCTAACAAATAAGACTGGAAACATCAAAGCGCTGAACAAAAAGTATGCTAGTTCTTTGCCACTTGGCACGAAAGCTGAACCTGCAAGCTGTATCAACACAAAACCAGACATACTCAGTAATAAGCCATCAGTTACCAGCACCAACTTCTAGCTGTCTCCAAGGGACGCAGAAAGAACACCTTTCACATATTTGAGGCTCAGTGGTGTCCAGTAGGATTAAAGAAAAAACCTCATGATAGCTAGGCTGTAAGGAAGGATTTGACAACATTTTTTCCGTTTGCCCCCATGCTGTCAGCTCTGTAGAACAAGGTAAGAGTTATGTTGCTTGGGCAGAGACTACCACCAGGGCTCTCATATTGGATCATTCAGACATTTCTGCAAGTGATGATCATTAAAGAAATGATAATCAAGCCTGGAGTATGTTCCCGTTTGTTGGATTGTTCGAGGCACCAATTTAGCACAAGCACGATGTGGACAGGAGTAGTAGCTGCTAGAACTACAGCCATGTACCTCATACTTACTTCTCCCTCTTCAAAAGCTTGCAGGGAAGCTGCTTAGGAAGGCTTGCAGATGTTATGAACAATGGTGCGTAGCTAGTTTAAAGAAAATGCATCATCTTTACACTGAAATGGTGCAGGCAGAGGCCTATGAAGGGATAGTATGTGGAGGGCCCTATGAAGGGACAGTACGTGGAGGTTTCAACTAGTTGGTCAAACTACTACCATGTCATGCAGAAGTGACAAACTTCTAAACAAACCCCATTTTCCAAGTAACCCTTCCAAGCTATGATTATACTATTTAGAGTAATATAAATACTTACCCTTGTTTCAGGTAAAGGGCATGGTGAACCACTTAGGTGTCTCACTTCTTTTTGTGTTTACTCTTCAAACAAACAGACACCATAACACCCAAAGAGATGCTTTTAACACATTCTATAAAGACATGCCAAGGAAAGGCCTACAGGACACCCAATAATAGAAAATAGCTGTATCAACATCAATGATGTGTTGGAGGAACCCAGAATATTACTGAAGAACAGTCACAACTTAGTTAAGCATTGACAGTTTACTATATGCCAGTGCTGAACTTGCAGTCCCCTCTCATAAGGGGATTGGAAGACTGCTGAGGAGGTAGGATAACCACCACTAAAGAAATTAAACTTACACTTCGAGGTGGTCCACGGCGTCGGCCAAAATAGCCACGTCGATAGCGGCGCCGGTCTGCAGCATAGCGGCTGCCTTCTACAGGGACTCCATCTGGACCAGTGACATTAGCTGCTTCTGCACCCTAAAAGGCCAAAAGAAAGTAAACCAGGGTAGTGTGAGAAAAGAACAACCAGCTACAGGGAGAAGATGAAACAGGAAAGAGGCTTTTTTGCATCAGTTCCAAGCTACAGAGATTTCCTCCTCCCATGTAGTGCAAAAGCAGATTTGTTATTCTCAACCCCATAATCAAGAGTTACGATCATGAGTTAAGACCCTATCAGCCAGACTGAGTTCAGAGGAAAAAGCAAGAAGTAACTGAAAGACAAAAAAAAAAAAAAAAAAAAATCAAAAAAGCTCAGAAAACTAAAACAAAAAAATGTTTGAGAAAGTAGAAGCACAAAGAACTTTAAGGTTCTTACAGTTATTAAGCTACCAGACTCCGAGACAAATTCTTCAGGGCAATATATGCCTCAGTTAATGATTACCGGGCAGGCTGCAAGCTTCAAATGCTCTATCAAGTAAAAGTGACAGGTTCTAGAAGCACTAGGATGTAGTTAAAGTAGAGTTTTGATACATATCTAGAAACACTTCTTAATGAAGCCTTTAAAAAAAGAGATCTTCCACAGAAAAGCTGTATGAATGCCACCCGCCCCAGGGATTAACACATTAGACAAAAACACCAGATACACAGCTAAGGTTCTGTGTTATTCCCCACTAGAGTGATGTTAACTCTGTTGGACCACACCCGTAAGTCTCCATAATCTCTCACCTTCTCTCCCTCGACCACATCAAATTCTACAGTCTCTCCATCACCAACACTGCGCAGATATTTCCGTGGGTTGTTTTTCTTTATCGCCGTCTTTAAAGAAAGAAGATACAGAAAAATATATTATCTTACTTATTATCTTACACATTCATAGCCCTGTAGATGAGGGAAGGACAGTATTCTGCTACAATCCCAACTCCTCACACCAGATCAGTCACCACACCAAGGTATTTTAAATACATGTGTCTCTTCTTCCACAGGCCCTCCAATACTCAGTCAACCTTTAGTCCTTTCTCAATACTTACGAGTTTACGAACCAGATGTTGTCCCAGGATTGCGTCTGTCAAACCTACTAAATATCCAGATCATTACATATTTCTGTATGAACAGAGTTCACACCGAGTGTTTGATCTCCTACAAGCTGTAGCAAGGCAGCTCCAGCAGCAAATGTTGCCCATGCCTTCACAGTCATTACAGACCTGTAGACCATCTACAGAAAACTTAAGATCAGGAGCACTTTTGTAGAAGATAGCATTAACTATAAGGTATCACAGCAACTCATAGTAACTAGAGAAGAATTACTGTAACTCTAATGTAACATAAATAAGCATTTCACTTAAGCACTGTAAGGGAGACTCCCAAAAATTAGGTGAGTCCCTAAAGAACACAGCAATAGTACCAGCACAGACAGTTGCAGTCCTAGTCATCTCCTAGACAGAAACCCCAAAATACTATTAACAACATGGCTTCAGACCAAAACCAGTTAAAAACCTCCTCAGACTCATAGGGACACTCAAACCTCCTGGAGCAATTTTCAGCTTGTCAACTATGGATGCTTTTCACTCCGTGGAGTATTTCTAGGATTCCACAAAAGGAAGTTAGCAAGACAAGCCTACTCTCTCTTCATTAGGTAAGGGTTCACAAACTAGAAGAGGACAGGGGAGAAAAAACCCAAACAAAACCAAAACACACACATTGTACAAGCCAATCTAGTAGCCAGCTTTTTACTGAAGTTCTCTTAGATTATTAAAGACCAATTCACTTTAAGTTTCCTGGTATGGGCATCTTTTGTTAGCATGAAGGAGGCAGGTGCAGATCCAGTAGATAGAAGCACACATGGAAATACAGGGCACAAATCTGGCTTAAGAAATGGGATGCAGGGCAGAAACAGAAGAGACAGTTGTCATATCTGTCTGCAGTTCAAGAAAAATGGGCAGAATGAAGATCGGTTGAGTTGTTGCCTGTGCATGGCAACTATATTCTTTCAGTCAACAATAGCCCAAAAATACTTCCCACTGAAGGAAGAGTTCTAATCAGTTCAAAGTTGAGCTTGACCAGTTTAGGAAAAGTATTCTGATTGTTGCTGAATACAGTCCCCTTTGTGTTTCAGGCAATGGGCCAGCATGTCCTTTTAGCCCTACATCTAGCCACACACTTCCCTGTACCCTGCAGTGTCCCTGAACAGCTTAAGGAAGAATGCAAGAGTGTACATATTATTGCTAACAAAGCAAAAACAACCCAAGAGGGTGTTTGGTTTTTTTTTTTTGATAGAGGAAGAGAATGAGCTGCTCAAGTGAATTCTTTTGGGAATTACTTTACAAAGCAGAGACTCCCACCATCAGCTGAGACAGCTCTGTTTGCTTTCTGCTGACCTATTAGTGTAACTGCCCCATTTCTAAAATCAGCTGGAAGTGCTAGCTTTTCCATAAGTGCTATATACTAATACTAAAATCATTATCTTCGCTGCAGATTAAGGGTTTAATTCTTTCACCACCACCTGTCCTGAGACAACTGACTGAAACTCATAAGACTTGTGCTCTGCATATGATAGAGATGTCAACAAGCTGTATTTCAAACTCCTTCCCCATCCTTATAAGTGCAGAGGAAGAAAGGACTACCAGATTTCTTTTCAGCAGAGGGTGTACTTAAGATTAATCCAGCTCCTCAAACATCCTCCAGGAGGGTAATTGAAGATAAAGTCAACAGGATTCCACATGTTCTGTTCCGGCTTTACAGACAGAAACTTCAAAATTCAGATTTGCAATTGAATAACCTGTCAACAGGAGATAGAGGCTGCCACACGGTAGGCTGAGGTTTGTTTTATAAACCTCAGGAACAATTTTGAGTAAGTCCTAGAATTCAGAGCAGAAACTATGTGGCTTTACTACTTACTACTTCAGCTGCAGGTAAACATTGCTGAAATAAGCCTCTAACAAGCCTAAGCTTGATGAAAAGACTTTTACTCTGTATATCCAGAGGGGAGAGAGCACTATTCTCCCTGTTACTGTTCACCAGCATCCTGCAGGCTCCAGCTTCTTTAATTCAGAAGACAGATGTTTTGTGTTAACACAGACAGCACTCAACAATTAAAACAGAGCCTTTCCTTTCCCAAGGGGACACCAATGAACAGACAGCTATAAGAGTCTTCAGAGCTAGCTCAGTGTTTTGTTTGGAAGAGTTCTTTCCATATCCTCATGATATCACCACATCATGTGCACATCCAGCATTGTCACAACAATAGCCAAAATTTATTACACCAGTTACTGGTGCACGTACACCAGGCTGTGCACAATGAATACAATCCAGTGAAGGGAAGAAAAAGAAAGACCTGTGCAGCAGAAGAGATTAACTCCTCCTCACTGCTTGTGATTCAAGCTATGCCTAATTAAATTGCACTTCTCCAGCTACTGACACTTTTAATGGTGTTAAATTGCAAGACCCTCCTCCCCCCTCCAGACATACTCCACTCCACCCCACCAGGTAGATCAATCCCTACTGCTCGCACCACCTCGAACTGACACAGTGCCCCAGACAGCACCTTGCATGAACCAACTGGGCAAGGATGCAAGCAAGACAAAGCGGGTGAAGAACTGCCCTTCCCCAAAACGCTGCTTGGGTCCCCACAAGACAAAGGGTTAATTCAATGCAAGCTATGCATGCCCTAAAGAGAAAAGCATTTTAATCTGTACTAGGTTTATAAATAGCATCCAATAGCCAGACACCGAGCGTTAACCCCCATTCCAATCATGAGATCGGCCTGTTCCCTCCCCACTGCGGATGCGTGCCGGGGAGGCAGGGAGGAGGCTGTATCTATTCAACTAGGTCAGCCTTATTCTGAAGGGATTAGGCATGTAATCCAGCCCCTCCCGGGACAGGCGTGGGGAGGAGGGGCAGAACCAGCACTAGCTGTGGAGAGGAAGCTCGCAGCAGGATGTTTGCTTACGCAGTGGATTTGCCTCCCTGGCCGGGCAGGCCCCGTCCGCCGGCCCTGCCGAGCCCAGCGCTCGGGCGAGAGCTCCAGCCAGGAAGGCCCAGGCTCTGGTAGGGAGCACGCCGGCGTGCCGGAACAGCTTGAGATGGAAGAGCCGGGGAACGCCCGACTGCAGCCAACCCAGGCCAGAGCTGGCAGCATCTATTCTGCCGTGCGCAGCCCACCAACAGGGTTAATCAGATGCAAGCTTGCACGTGACGCGTTATTTCGGAAACGTCAAGCCAGTTTTGCTCAGTGCTCACTGTGAGAGGATTTCAGCCACAGGAGATGAGAACTAAGTTACACACACCAGTTCAGATTTAGGTGAAAATCTCCATAGGTGAAGGAGACGAAACAGCACAGATAATACTAGCTTGCTGTGGGCCTTCACTGTTTGGGTCTCCTCAGGCAGCCTTCCCAAGCAGAATAACAACTGATCCATGTTATCTCTGTCATCAGCACGACAACCATTTTCCAGGATACCTTCTCACAGGTCTCAGGGAGACCTCATTTGTCTTCAAGGTAGTTCTACAGTGCCGCCTATGCAAAACGTGTTTCTGCTACTAGAACTCCTCCCACCTTCCTCTGGACGCATTCCTATCGGGCCACAGATGCAGCCAGCCCCTGTATCGGCGTGCACACCGCCATTAAGGAAAGAGGGTGACCATTAGAAAATGGTACACGCATTGAGAGCTCTTGCTCGCAGTCCACCTGCTCAACCGGGAGCGTGTACTGCGCACACTTCCCGACACCTTCACTCATTACAGGCACTAGACTTACTCCCTCACAGCTTCATCCATTTTAGGGATAACGAACAGGTCTACACCCCTTGACGCAGAGAAACAGTTATCGCAGGCTATTTAGTCATGAAGCCACAAAACCTAAACTAACTCTCAATGTTAACCCGCAGGTTTAACACAACTACATATGCACATATCCTCGTCCTCTGTGACCAACTCTGAGTGCAAGTTTCCTGGTTACATTTGATCTAACTACTGCCACTTACACCACAGAGAAAGCTCATGGTTTTAAGAATCACATGGGCCTGCAGACATTTCATATGGGACAAGCTCCAGGGGCAATATTTCCTTCTCTGGTGAAGCAAAAGTCTCATATGATGCAAAACCAGATCTAAGCCAACTAATCAGTTTATATCAGCATGGAGACAGCATCCTCTGTCTTCCCATTAGTTGCCTGTGACCTGAGAGTCACAGTATAAACTTACAACAGCCTACTGACAGTTCAAGGAAAGTTAAGCAATGACAAGCCGCTGGGCAACCCCTCTGTGCTTGGGCACACTTGGCACACAGCCTTCCTCCTCTTCTTCCCAAGAGCAGCTGCCTCACACAGCAACAGCTGATGGCAACCCAGGCTGGTCAAGAGCCAGACTGGATCACTTTCTCTCCAATACCAGGGAGGGCAGACAGAACAGACCTGCAAACGAAGAGGGTAGGAAGAAACACAAGACACAAGGAGCATGAGGAAATGGGGGGGGAAGGACAGACAACAAGTAGCAAGGTATTTACGAAACAGAGGAGTCATCTCCCCAGGGAAGGGACAGCAAAACAAAGCCACACCAAAAAAAGAAAAGCAAACCCAAAAACCTTTCATGTTCAAATCAGAGCAGACAAAAAAAGCATGAACGGTTATAATACCTACTCCTTCAGTTATAACTCTAGAGAAAAGGAAAATATATCCTAATATTCCTCCCTGAAAATTTCAATCTACACGTCCATTCAAGGTATTTGTGGTAAGTATTTTAAGAAGCCAGGACAAGGTTGGGTGGCTGTTTCAGGAAGTTGCATTAGAAACCTATCATAATGCACATCTCTACAATTACTGCTGTCTTACCTGATGAACAAACACGTCTTCTTTGGTATCATTTCTGCAAAAAGAAAGTGAGAAGTCGTAAGAGTTTAGACTAAGAGACTTAAATAGAAATCCCTGACTTCACAAGTGAAACTCTCCTTCCCCCAGACTGTAGCACATCCCCTGGATTCCATACATTCTGTGTAAATCTGTGCTACCAAGACCCTGCTTTGAATTTCCAGGGTCATACGCTTGACAGCAGAAAGGACTCCCCACCCTTCAGAAGGGTGAAGGGACAGGGGGAGGTTCTCTAATCTTCTGGCAAACATTCAATATTTTGTTTTGACATGGGGCAGAGTTAATGACTGCACTGCTTGCTTGCCTTTCACTATTCCACCCCCCGAAAAAAGACTTCCACAAGGGCTGCAACCTGAGCTGCTATCCCAGAGGTCAGGCAAGACTATCAACAGGGCTGGCCACAGCTCAACAGAGCTCTCCTTTCAGTGAAACTCAAAGCAACCATGCACAAGAGGTGTTAGGAAGAGTCCACTGGAGGGGGACCCAGACATGAACATGAGGTTGTCTGGATTAGGCCAGCCAGGTCAGGCTTCCGCACGCAAAACACGAAGACAGGTCTGAGACCTTGACTCTGTGTTCCCATACAATAGGGAGAGCCTAGACCCTGCCGTTTGTTCACTCAATGCCTTCTCTGCAGAGGGAACAGGTGGGTCAAAGTGTTTGTGAAGATAATGCATAATCCAAAGCTTGCTGCGCTGGACTGAAGTAACAGTAGACTTCAGTTTAGGAAGAAAGCTAACAAGTTATTACACCATATCCAGCTGAAGGCTCTCACATCAGCTGCTATGCAAGACTTTAGGAGTACTTCCTAATTCAAGCTTTTCTTCTAAGCTTACATAACACTGGATAGTAGTCTCCAGAGATTGGGATTAATACTGTACCAGACCTGGCTTCGGATCCACGAAACGGGGCTCTTCTACCCCTTTCCACAGTGTCCAACTTACCCAAATCTGCCTGCTGTGTAACAGTTCAAGGACTTGCACGACAAAATAACTTGCCAGGTACATCTTTTGCAAGACAAGCATTCACCACGCAGGAGCTTCATTTTTCATAAAGCACACAAGACATTTAAGCCGCTCAACCCCACAGATACTCCTGACTTAAAAGCCAGAGTTTCCTCCAGTAACTTGGAAGTGTGGGTCTTGCACACCTAGGGTTGGAGTGTGATCAGTATCACTAACAGTTATTTGGATTATCGATGCCATTCAGAGGTTTACTCATGTTCAGAGGAGAAGGAAAAAAAAAAAAGATATAAAGAAAGAATTTCTGTGAACCCAGGCCTGGAATATCTTCAGTTAGATGATATCAGAGAATCTCAATGTGTATTTAGAGTAGGCAACTGACCAATCAGTTAACACTTCAACTTTTATCCAGAATTATATCCCCTCATCCTCCAACCTTACGTGCACCTTTAAAGAGAGGCAGGCAGTCATGAAAGAACATACAGCTCATAAAAGGTGCACTACAAGTAAACATGAGAAACACGTAACAGATCAATTTGTAATGACTTTGACCCTTTCTGTTTTCTCCCCTTACATACAACCTTTGATGGGGCTGGGGAGGCAGTAAGAAAGAGAGTCCCCTGAGATGATATCCGAGTTTGTTGAATGCCTGGCCAAATCTGGCCATCAACTGCATGAACTTGTGGCCACATCCTCAGGTCTCTGCTGCAATTACTAATGCACAGCGTATTATCTGTACCATGAGTCTTAGTACAGTATAAATATGACTATCATAATTTAAACATACCTGTTGATAAAGCCATATCCATTTCTGACATTGAACCACTTGACTGTGCCAAGAACTTTGGTGGCTGGAAAGAAGAAGTTATAGAAGTTACTCTAAAACATAATGAAGTACAAGAATGTTACAAAAATACTTTTATATCTGCACACAGAGTCACAGCCAGACCTATTCTGCTCCCTTAACACTGAAAGTGTACCTTCATCTCCCACTTTAGTTTATACTAACAAAGTAGCAGGAAGCAGCGCTTTCACTTGTTCTTCAGCCAAGAGTTTACCACACAGCATCTAGAATGAAGTCCAGGTTTATTTTCAGAATTGGCCATCCATCCCTTCACTTTTTTATTTCTTGTCCCAGAAATGTGCAGTGAAGCTGAAAATCCCATTGCCATTCATCAGTTCTCTTTCGCTTAGTAGCCAGACGTGAAACATAGCAGAAGAAAGCTGTTTAAAAGTCTTCTCTTCCACTCAAGAGTTACTCTTCCTTTCTTCCTTAGAAACCAGAACTGGCCAAAGAAGCAGTATCAAGCACCACACAACTCTCTCAAGTGGAGAGGCATCACATCCTTATTTTGGACAAGCTCTTTCTTGCATTGTCAACATCGCTCTAACCAAACAAGACCCCACAAGATGTTATATTTTTTTTTTTTTTTAGAAATATTCCTACTTCTAAAGATCTTCTGTGATTTACCAGTTACAAACTGACCAACTTTATGTTCCAAGGCTTCCAGGATCAAGACAAGCTCCTGTCTCAACACCAAAACAGCACCTTACTTCGAAGCCATACTGCAGTGTCTTATAGGATCTGGCGAAACCTGTTCCTCCAACATATAGGTATGTGTGGGAGGAACTCAACAGCAATGGAGGTAGTTCAACCTCTCCTTCCCTCTCAGCAACTGGGTGGAGACCACAAACTTGTACTTTTCAAACCTGTAGGAAAGGGAGAATTTTGGGCTCTAGACTTTAATAGATGTTACTTATTACATTGCATGACCACAATCTAAGCAATCTATGTAGTACTTACTTGAAAAGGGTCTAGTCACCTACAGATGACTGCTTGTTAAAAACCTTACATATGTTTGGGGGGTAGGAGGAACCCAAGAGGCAATTAAAAAGAAAATAGACTAAAGACAATCTCCAGTTCAGAAGTCCAAGCCAGTCTGCTAGAGGCAAGAACACACCGCAAATTGTTACCTTCATCTGCCCTACACCTGCATTCTTCCCTAAACATCCACTAGGAGATGACAAAGCTAGACGGACCTTTGGTCTCACGCAGTCTTGCCATTCTTACATACCCCTCTGACAGACAAAAAGAGCAACCTCTTCCTCCTCCCCTCAATACAGAGCTAAAGTAGGAATGTTTTCAGGTAACAGTCCATTGTAGTACTGTTGTTGTTACTGAAAGTAATAACAGGCCATTTCTCATTGCACTTTTAGAAGTGAAGGTTTTTGGTCTTCTTTAATACAATTTTTTAGCAAAAAATGTTCATATTTAGAAGAAGCAAAACCATGTTACGACTGAGACAGTTATTAGAGGGCTCTACCTAGTACAGCATCCATTCCCAGGACTTGTTTACAGAGATAAAAACCCTAAGTTTCACTGCCTAGCACTGATTAAATAACAATAACAGCTTTCAGCATCAACATTTATAGTTGTGCTTTTAGGTTTAGTTTCATGGGGACATCACTAGGTACAGACATTGCTACCACAAAGGCACTGGCCCTTGGTGCAAGAGCTCACTGCACCAAGACAGTCAACAGGGAAGAAGGGGGGGGCACAGAAACAGGTGCCAATGGCACGTGCAGGTTTCAGCCTGCTTTAACAAACAAGGCTAATACCACTGATTCCCCCACCATCATCCTTTCCCTCCCCCGCAAAATAACTATCAAATCTGTTGGCCTATTTCAATCAGATTAGGAAGAGCGTGAGAAACCTAGGAAGCCTGATGAAAAGCCTCAGAGGAGTCAGAAAGCTGGTGGAAGGAGAGGTAGTCAAAACCCACTCTACATGGCCAGCTGGCTGCTGATAGATGGAAGTCCACACGCACAGCTTCAGCGCAACATTGCTCCTTTTGCACAAGCTGCCAGAGACCAGGGGGGGTGAGTCTCCAATGTATTCCCTACAACAGTGTGCTGGGGAAATACCATTCCCTACCCACACGAGTCTTACAGTCTCCCCTAAGCATTACCGTGGGGGGAAGATCATCAGACACAATAGCATGACACTGAACATCCGCGTGGCCATGGTGCAGCCATTGTTAAGCCTGAGCTGTCACAGCAGGGAAATCAGGCAAGGAGGAGGACGAGCCCAGAGGAAGCCATAACCAGTTTTACTGACGAGTCAGAGAAGGCAGTTGATGTGATGACGCCAATCCCACCAGCAAGTGAAAGCCCACGTACTTCTACAAGATGCTGTACTCTGATGCTATCAGAGGAAACAATCATCAACCACTCCTACCCACGCCAAAATAGCCTTTTCATTAGTTTTAACAAGGAAAGCCAAAGCTTCGTGTGACGAAGCGAGAAGAGAAAGTTGACTAACTTTTATCCTTATTCCTAGAAGTCAGACATTTGGATGCCCTGGGCAAGCATCAGACCGTGCTTCTAATGGGATCCTTGTAAGAAGGGGCTTAAGTGAACATAATTACAAGGCCACTAACAGCGACATTTGAGGTGGACTTGAACATAAGTCCATTTTCAATTACCGTTATCAATGATCATTTTCCTTACAACTCCTGCTAAAAAAGCTTGCCTAGCAAGAAGGCCAGTGTGCAAAACCATCACCATGGCAGCTTTCTTTTTCCTGCTAGACCAGGAAAGGCACTTGTGCCTTCCCCCCACCTCCAAGCAATAGCAATAGGTGAATAAGATAAAAACATTACCAAGAACGAAACAAGCCAGTTAAGGCAAGAAGCCACCAGACCTACCAACAGATAAGGATGTGCCTTGACTGATTACTGACAAATCAGATAACAGAAGAGGGGAAAATCATGCAAACCATACCTCCAATTTCTGTTTTGCTAGAATCCTTCCTACCTCAGCTCCAGAGAAATCCTTTACCTGGCTCCTCTATCTGCTGCAGTAAGACTTCAGCCTCTCCCTTCAGCAGGGAAGATGCTGTCTTTCCTCAGTGTAAGTTCAGGACTCCGCACTAGTAGTCAGCCTCAGCTTCGCCTTACCAACCTCTTAAAGTTACAGTTATAAGCAGCAGGTCCCTATATCCACTGCAGACCGAAGCCTTGTCCTTTCCAACAGGTTGATCCTGTTTAATCACCGTGAAAAAAGCCACACCAGCTACGCACCGGGCTACGAGCGCCGGAGACGGCAACTTGGCATTTCGCTTACCTCTTTACTGATAAAGTAGAAACTAAAGAAAAAAAAAACCTTACTAATCCTGGAGGCATTATTCAAGCGGTATTCTTTCTAGGTAGAAAAGTTGCGCAAAGACCTTAAGATTAAAGGGGGGGGGCACGCATGGTTTACCAGCAACCCCTTCTGAGGGGAGATGTCCCTGCAGGGCACGGGGCCGGCGGCAGGTGCCGGGGAGCCCATCAACATGGCTGCGCTTCACTCGATAGCCCCGTCCGGACCCGGAGAAGCGCCCGGGGCCGCGTTCCGCGGCCCCGGGCGCTTCTCCGGGTCCGGACGGGGCAGTGGAAGCCGCCGCTGAGCACAGGTACTCCCGCCCAACTCCGAGCTGGCGTCCCAACCGAGGAGGGAGGAGGAAGAGGAGGAGGCACGGCCGCCTCCCCCGAGCGCAGCCTGA